>JAPMOR010103771.1:129369-174182 GCA_026543865.1 Argiope aurantia | reverse complement strand
TTTTTTTCAAAATTTTGATTTTTAAAAAATACCTAAAGAATGGTAAGAAAATATAAATTAATTTTTCGGTAAAATTCAACTTAAAACTATAATAAATATTTTGTTTCATTGCAATAAGCAAGTTCTTGTGTTAACTGAATAATTTTGCATTGAATTACTTTTCCGAGTTAATAGTGTCTTAGATTATCTATATTCCCTTCAACGGTATTGGGCTCGCCCCTTTGATGACTCCATGCACGAGAAGCTGAAAATGAGGCCTATTATGGAAAGTTCTTATTGTCCGAATTGATATCTGTGTCTGTATTACTATTAGGGTATACTAATTTTATAGTATGCACTTTTGTCAGTCTTTCCGTGGATTAATTCTTCAGAATGTGAATTATATTATTACAGAATGAATTTCTCATTAATTAATCACATGCATTTCAATTACATAAAGGACGTGATTTAATCATAAATGACAATCGAAAATCTTTAAATTTCAATTTCTCTCTCTTTACAGATTCATAAAATATTAATCAAGTCATAATCAAAACAAATCAAAACAATTAGAGATATAGAATTGTGTCCCTTTTAAATTATCAATATCGGAAGAATATTTATATTCCAAATGGATCGTAACAAAATAAATTGGGAATTACACATGTAGTACCAATAGATGCATCTTATAAAATGGATCCCTTATGATAGTAAACTCTCTGATTACCCTGAGACTTTTTGCAATATGTTAAATGATAATCATATATGAAGACTGAAACTTGTTTACAACTTGTGAGATTTGAGGTGCCAAAGCAGTCAATAATTATTAAAACTTTAAGATTTGTGAGAGGATAAATTTTGCTGGTGTTTACTTTCTGCTCATAGTATTATATGAACGATTGTGAGTGATAAGTTTTCACAAGATATGATGATACTATTTTGATGTTCATCTCTCTAATCAATGTCGAAAATTCGTCATCAGTTTATCGTTGAGACAGATGGACGTCGGTGGATTTTAAACTCTTCCCAGGGGTTCCAAACAACTCAGCTTGGTGCCCCTTCTCGTGATATGCACAAAAAAGGGATCTATTAGACAGCAATTTTTATTAGCTTGCTTTTATAAATTTCCATTTAAAAATGAGAAATCGGGCACATTTTAAAAATGAAAGAGTTTTTTTAAAACTTTTTCACTAAGTTTGAATTGCATCACATTTATACTGATGGCCAATTTGAGTGGAGTGCCACTGAGTTCTTGAACTCAAGGTTCTTAACCTCCGGACATAATAGTGAATAGAGCAATGGCATGGCAATAAAATTACTTGGTAAGTGATTGTGCTCAGAAAAATAATGGATTTAGAAGGTAACTAATAACTACTAAATCGGAAAAATATATATATGCTAGAGAACATAAATTCACGAATGTTATTCTTGGTAATGATGGAATTTTATAATCAATTTTTCATTCATTTTCGAATGTATTTGAATTTTGAAAATTTGCGTTTTAATTTAATATTGTCAGAGATTAATTATAAATTAATTGATTAATTAAATTAAATTTTTGCTCCACATTGTGATCTTATTAGTAATGAACCGTTTTTAAAAAATAATTTTAAGATTCTATAATATTTACATAATAATAAATAATATTTCAAAAAACCAAAAAAAAGAATGAGATAATTAAAATAACAAAGAATGAAATAATTAATATGTTAATTTTAAATTTAAAACTGTTTTTAATAAAACTATTTCACAATATATCTGAGGAAATAAAAATATTTAACTGCCGAAAGTAAGTAAACGATTCACACATAAGCAGCTCAATAGCAAAGATTCACAGAGATTTTTTTGTTTCTTTTTTTTCGTGAGGATGCTTTCCACTCTTAACCACAAGTCCATTAATTACAGTGCCTTGTTGCTGGGTTCATTGTCTATTGCGAAGGATGATAAAAAACTACTGAAAAATGGACCCTTTTGGACAGCCGGGAAAAAAGAAACTAAAACAAGTATCATCGATGTGACAGAGGAGTAAATTATATGCCAAGCCTTTTAAAGCAGAAAAAGATTGTGTAACTGATTGCATCGTATTGTGCAAACCAGCATGTTGTCATGCCTAGAATAAAAATTTATTCATTTGCCATGTTGCACTAAGAAAATATTTTACTTTCTATTCATTACTAATATTTTTCGAATCTTTTTTTGAAAAAGTATTTAACACGTAATTTAATAACACAGGAAAAAAAAAAAGACAAGCAGAAGTAAAAATTGAGTAAATTTTTCTATCAAAATCATTGTTAAAGAGACTTCAATTATAAAAAAAAAGAAGTGATTTAATAATAATAATTGAAAAGCAGATTTTTTTAAATTTAAAAGTGAGCCAAAGAATTTTTAGGATTTTTTTTACCGGTGTTAAGAATTTTTTTCTCTTCGTTCTTGGCGTGGAAATGACGGAATCAGCATTTTCGTTAAGCGCGTGTTAGAATGATTAAATAAAAGGAGGGAATTGGATCTGGAAATAAGAGAACATTTTAGAAGGATGTTAACATGGTCTAAATTAAGGTAAAAATTAGGAAATTAAGATTTAAGGTAAATTAAGAAATATCATTACATATATGTATCAATTTTTAGGAAAAAAGACATGCTCATAAAGCTCATAAACACATAAAATATACGTAAAGAGAAATTCTTTAGCCCGTCCTTCTTTATTTCTCAATGCTGGTTTGCTGATATTCATTTCATTTTAAAAACAATCTTTATATCGGTATTTGATTGTTTGTTGTGCTCTCTGAATCTCTAGCACATCGATATATTTATTTCCCTTTTGATTTATTGAACTCATACGAAATTATTGTAATCATTTATGTCTGGTAATTATTGTAATCATTATATTATTTATTCTTATGTGTGGTGATTCGAGGTCTTCTCAGTTTTGTGCAGAACAATTAATATGCATTTGAAGAATGGGGTTGAGGGTGACCATAGAGTAGAATATAATACTGAAATTAAGGATCTTTTGTTTCATCTTCTTTGTCAGTGTGAAAATATAGTGTATCTTTATAGTAAATGATGGCTATCAATTTTTATCCACGATAGAAGTTCATTTCAAAGTAAATAATACACATTTTTTGGCAATGAGTTCTTACAAAAACTGGCAGGAATTTTCTCATCTCGCCTTCCTTGTATGCTAATCACAATATAACGCGCATTATGCTTTTTTTTAGGAAAATTGAGGATGGATTTCGGATATCTTCATTCCACCGATTATTTGCAAAATGTGTTGCAGATCTGTAATGTTGGTGACAGAACCACATGCTAAATTGAGTCGTTCAATTTTAGAATTATCGCTTTCATATATTCACAAACATAACACTGATAGACAGTCAATTAATTGACTCATTGGATGATTGTTCAAATTCTAAGATAAATTGGCGATTCTATGGTAAATGTGATTAATCCGGTGATAATGCATAATTACCTGTGGTTATTCGCACTCCCTGATACACTTATTGGTGATTCATGAATATTCACCGGTAATTATATATAAACAAGTGATTAATCACATTTACCGTAATATATATGATCATTTTCACCCAACTAATTTTTTGCATTTTTGAATTATCGTTCTCGTATGGATATGCACAGATGAACAAACAGATTTCCCACATTGATTATTTTTTCTAAAATATAATAGAAATCATCTGGAAATTTAGTGGGTACACATGACGAATTTTAAACCTATAACTCATAGTTCTTTTAGTTATTGTATTCACAGACGTGTTGAATTCCAAAAAAAAAAAAAAATTACTTTTTGAAATCCGGGAAATGGAAACTATGAGATTTGATAAAAATCTCGGAGTCGACTTTTCTGAAGATTACAAAACAATTCGAGTTGCGGATTTGTACCCAGAACTTTAAAGTGTGTCGCATGAAGTTTTGCTTTTTGCGCTCCAAAATATTAATGGAAAGAGATTAAAAATATTAATATTCGAAATGTAATAAAGATGAAATATCGAACTAAAAGTCAGATACAAGCATAATAAAAAGAAAATTATTTTTGAAAAGTAAATTTTTTTTTAAACACGTTTAATGTTATGATGAAAATGACGCTGAAATAACTATGTTAGATGAAAGTGATTGAAAATACTTGCAAACAAACATTATTATTTATGCTTGGTAATTATGCAAAATGGGATATGAATTTAATTATTACTAGTTTAAAGCTGAAAAATTAAAGATTTGAGTAAGGAAGAATTACTTGATGATAATAAAGAGAATGGATAGAAAATTTTAGTAAATATTTTCAGCATTTTTTCAAGATACAGTAAAACGCTTTGGGAAAATTGAATATTTTTTTCACTATATACCTTGGCCACTGATAAAAAAAAAGATTCTTTGATAACCAGCTGTTCGCCAACCATATTAATAACATTAATTTGGTATATTTACAAATTTTAATAAATTAATCTTACCATACCAAAAAAGGACTATTTTAAATTATACTTGCACAATAAACCTAAAACATTGTGGTTGATTAACTATACACGAAAAATGAAGAAATTAATAACCGAAATCGGTCTAGTTGTTGCAGATAAGAGTTGTTCTAACGCTTCATTTTATGACATTAATGGAGAGTGAAGTGCAAACCATTGATGATATTTCTAAACGTTTTTCGCTTTCAAATAATTAAAAATTGGTGAAATCAGTATAGTGATTGAAACTGGTGGACGCCGGTAAGTCACCCCCCATTCAGAATGTAAAGGGAAGCAGTGTTTCTGAGAGGTTTCTAGAAAATTGGGAATAACGGGAGATAGGTGAGCATCAATGATTTATCTATGGGTCTTGAACTTTCTTATGAAATAAAAATTGGTGAAATCAGACGAATTGTTGGAGCTGGGTGACTGATTTTCTTAAATATTTTTTTAAGTATATAAATAAATTCATTTCACAGTTAATTAATCCGAATACAAAAAAGAATGAAATAGCGATCAAAATTAAGATAATATTTTTCGTAGCAAAAGTAAAGTTTGATTTTTTCCTTACATAGTTTTTTTTAAATAGCGTGAGAAATCCAAATGTGCAATTTCAGTATAAGTAGTCATTTTTGTTTTCATCTGTTACTATAAATTGATCGGAAAAAGACAGTAATAGAACTTCCTGGAATGTTATAAAGTTTGAAAATTTAAGAACTAAAATATGTACTTAATGATTAATTCTATCAAAAGTTTATTAGAATAAATCTATTATAATAAAGTATTATTCAATTACTTGAAAGCTGGAATTCAAAATTATTAATATATTCCATTTTTTACCATAATATTCCATTTTCATTCCATTCCATATTCTATTTTTATTCCATTCCATTTTTTCATTTTCATTCCATTCTATTTTTTCATCTTCATTCCATTTTTCCATTTTTATTCCATTCCATTTTTTAAAATGTATTTCTTTTGAATATCATAATAAAGTGGTTACTTTATTTAAAATAACCTGAAAAATTATTCATTGCATTTAAAAAGAAAATGAAAGCTTTTGTATATTCATTTTTGTATTTTCTCTATTCTAATACAAATTAAACGTTTTAATATAAAAGTGAATTCTATCAGAAGGAGCATTTCAGATATGGAGATGTAAAGCTTCTGAAATTGTATTCGATTTTCGCTTCTTGGTGATTAGAATAATGATGTAGGAAGAATTGACAATCTTTCCTGGAGATCACCTTATCCTGGTGGCGGATCGTATCTGTGCATAAAAGGGGAAAGCCTGAACCTCACCCAGTTGCTTTTATAATATGTTTATCATAGTGCTCATTTTAAATTTTAAGGTCACTAAGTTATGTAGGTTATCCCGAACGCCAGAGTAGCTCTTTATGGTTAGTATAAAAGGGATAAATTGCAATTCACTTGTTAACATATGACTCTTGGTTAGAACGGAAGTTAAAAATGGAACTATTAAAGAATTATTTATAAATTTTTTTGGAGGATGTGTTTTTTATTTAAAGTAATAATTTTTTATATAGTTCTTACGAAAAACCTTATGTTGTAATCTGCCGCCTCAGAACATCCTTTACAACTAAAGGACATCCTTTGCTCCAAATAATTTCTGTGGTTCTTTTGTCTCTGTCTGTGTTTTCTTCTCTCTCTCTCTCTCTTTTTGTGTTGAAACTCCAGTAATGTGAGGAACCGTTTCCATATAGGAATTTCATTAAATATATATGACGAAACAATTGCTCGATTTCTGAATTAATTACTATGATATCGTAGGTTTAGTTTTGCTTAGTGATAACGTGTTTAAAAATGTGGTTTCCAATACAATATTGAATCACTTCTAATCTATTGTACTACTGATTCCTCAGAAAATACATTATTTCGTGAAATCCTTTTTTTAATGTCTTGCGGTAGCAGTTGTGCCTGAAATTGAGCATTTAAGACTTATTCCTATGAGATATCACTACTAAGAGTGATATCCCACAGGAATTAAACATAGAAAATGCAAATTTATTGCTCAGATGATAAAATAAGAATAAGAATAATGTGCAATTTCATTTATTTTTTTATTCCTTTTCAATTAATATTAAGACAAATTTATTCAAACTTTTGAATATTGATCCAATTAATTAATATATACAGAGAGGCCATAAAATTGCCGATATAAATTTTCTAACAATCCCAGTGATCAATGAATAACTGTAATAATTATTTTGTTTTTATCTTACGATCAGGAATTTTGTGCTATAAATACAGTTTATAATTCAGTTTATCAATTAGTAATTCATAAAAGTGGGCGTTTCAAATTGAATTTGTTGAAATTTCATCGTTGTGACCATAACTATTAGAGCTCGGTAGTATGTCTCTAGCAGACATTATCCGTGATTTTCTGTCTCTAGAAGGAACTTCACTATTCTTTTGTTTCAAAAATCTAGTGAACTTACAACAGCTCCTCTTAAAAGTGAACGTTCTAAAAATTTCCTCGTGATGTGATAATTTAAATGCAAATCGCTTCTAATATTTTCTATGTAAATGGATAATCCTTTAGGGAATTTGACATAAATTTTATTGGTAACCTTGAAAATTCTATAGAAAGCAAACACAAGTAAGATAAATCTTCGCAGTCAAATAAGTATATATATGTAAATGTTTCGAAATCAATGGCGGTTAAATGATTCTACGAATACTGCATTTGTGCCTCTACCATATGACCGTTTTGGTCCACGTTGGTGTCTTAAAAGTTATTAGTTTTCAAAAATCTTTAGTTCAATCACATAAAAGGAGACAATAAACTAAAACTTCATGCTTTCTTTACTGTTCTATCTGAAAAAAATAACATTGAAATTTCTCAAGTGAAATATTTCTAGCTTTTTTTGTCTATATTCCCTACTTTCCGTTAAATGTTTCTATATAAATAGTCCGTATACTTAGATTATCATTCAAGATCGTTGAAAATATTGGTAATTCCATCACTTTCAAAAACACTCTACAGCACATTAAACATGTTGCTTTAAAATTCTAATGAAAACACATGTTCTGAATGAATTTTAAGAATTTTGGGATTATCTTAAACAATATTTAGTAAATAGAATTAAAATATTCGATTGAAATTATTCTTGCAGATTTACGCATTCTTTTGATGCAAATTAATTTATGTGTTTTTTAATGTATTTTGTCAAAGTATTGAAGAATTAATCATTAAGGCGATAAATATTTTTGATAATTTTGTGCCGTCAGCAATTTTTGCTTCCCATTTAAAAATTATATTGTTTTATGGTTGGCACAATTTTTGTAAATTGTAGTACAAAAGTCGTACAAAACTATTCTGTGTGATGCGCATCACATACAATATCGTAAGAGCGTTGTATTTTTACAAAATACAATAACCAGCAAGAGAGACTTTTTGACATAGAACTACTAATTCAGCAAGTAAATTAAACGCTTAGATAGTATATGCTTACTAAAAAATGTTTCCAAAATTTTAATCAGATTTTTAATTTATTAAAAGTTATAGAAATTGTAAAGCTTTTCCTCAATAACTTCTAAACCCATTGTTGCACAAAAATCATTTTTATATTATTTAAAAACTTAAAAAAAATTAACTTAATGATATCATTTTTGTATAATATTTTCTTTAATTTTGAATAAATTTTCCATAGATAAATTTTAAACTGAATTTTTAAAAATGCTTTCTATTGTTGTAGTGAAATTTAAACCAATTTTATTTTTTCATCACAAATTTCAGTCGCGTGTTTTTTGACAAGATATTAAAAACTGTTTTCTTTGGGCATTTACTATAAAGCAGAATTTTAACTTTTGCTTTTATTAATTAGATACAGTTTTCAGACAGGTATTTTTTTTCTAGACTGTATGATATGAAAATCATAACATGCAAAATGCAATGGCTAGTACTATGAAATTAGACGCAGACAAAAGCGTTGAATTAAGTATAAAACATTATCATGCTATAAGTTTCGGAATAAAGATTCGATATTTAAAGAGACATTTTTATTTATATATTTTTAAAAAAATCAGTATTTATAATAAATGTAAATCTTTCTGAAATGCCGATAAGAACTTCCAGTACAGTTCCATCACTTTACTTCATTAATTTTTCTTTTTCTGATGTGTGTTCAGACAATGACGGAAATATATTCAAAAAAACAAATAGAAATGAGTTGAAGTAAAGGCGTGAAAACGTTATCGTCTGCTTTGTTTGCCTCTTCTTTTATCATGCAAATTATCAATGATTTCGATTCGAAGCAACAGGTTGATCTATTCAAGTGTTGCCTTATCTGTGGAACACATTCAATTTTCTCAGAACTTCAGGACAAATAAAGTTTACCTAGTTTAAAATACTTGAATGATAAGGAAATATTTATTTTGTATCGTTTGCTTATTGAATATGACTTAATTTCCTCTTTAAATTCACTTCGAAAACCCTTTGACTTTTCATGTAAATAAAATTCCGTAATATTCTTTAAATTTCATGAAATAAGATGCAAATCGTGGTATACTGTATAAATTATATTGCCTCTCAGCAGATTTTAACTCATGTTCCTGGAAAAACATTTATATACAATGATAATGAAAATTAAAAAAAAAACTTTTAAAAAAGATCTACTGACTGATAAAATTTGCAGTAAATCGAAATATATACATCTAAACTTTTGAGTTAAAAATTACTTTAATTATCATTGAAATACTATCTTTCTGAATTCTAAAATGTAATTAAAAATTTATTTTAAAAATTATCCGAATTTTTTAAAACTGTTAATTATTCTGAAAGGCCGAATGAAATTCTGAAAAAATTTTCAAGAAAAAAGTTTTGTAAAATAGAATTTGAAGCTTCTGACAGAGACATTAATCATATCGTTTAACAGAGAATTCTTATTTGAATAAGTAATGAAACTTATTACTATTCAAATACTATTGCGCTTCTTAAACTTTAGCTAGTGACAAAAGTTAAAAAAGAGCAAAGCTATTTTTTATTTTTATTTTGTAAGATGTTTCTTATACTTCAAAATTTGGAAATATAGAATTGAATGAGTCCATAATAGTTCGTGATAAAACATTCAATTCAGACATTATTCGATTAATATTTAACGATATTTTAAGATCAATACTGATATTTATTTAATCTTTTACCGCCCTTATTATCTAACTCTTTAACCTGGCATCATTGCAGAAATCGACTTATAATAATGAATAAATATCATCATTTCCACAAAATGCAACGTGATTTGGATGCAAATGAGTAATGAGTGAATATTTTTAAGCAATTATTGTGAAATAAATGAATAATTTGAACGTGAGGTATTTCTAAATTGTTTTTTCTATACTTATTTTTACTGATAAATAGCTTTCATTTGTAAAGGTAATTTTTTTCTCAGTTATTTCGTTTGTAAAATGACCATTTAATTCCAGGGCTTCTTAAATTTAATGTTTCAACCCGACAGGAGTATTGCACAGAAATATTAGGGGGAAAGGAAACAGGAGCGGAAATTTTCTCATAGATTTCTTTTTTCACATTTTTCGCACATAAATAAACCCAATAACTGAGAAAACCATTCTTAATTAAATAACTTATTTAAAACTTTAAAGAATTTTATTTTTTTAATTATTATCAATTAACGCTTCATTTTAAAAAAAAAACATATTTCCCAATTTTATGTTAATGAAAAATTTGGGTGGAAAATGTAGATATCAAAAGATTTTTTCTTGGAATTCTCTCAAGAGAGTGAATAGATTTCTCAGGTGCCACTGGTGCTTTCAAGATAGTATTTGACGTACATTTTACATTTTCAGGGCTAGAAACGAGCCAACTCAATGAATGGAAACTAGACATCTAAATATTAAACGCCATGACAACAGCATAGACAAAGGGATTTCGGCATAGGCAAGGAAGCAAGATTTATGACAAAGTGATTTGGAAAGACATAGATGCCCTTCCTCGGTACAATGGGAACACAACTTAATTGTGTTAAACTCCCTTAAAGTAAAATTTGATGGAAGAGAGGTAAAAAATTAATACCATATTCTAGGCATCAATTACATTTCCTAGTCTAGAGATGGAAATTAAAAGGGGGAGTGTGAAATTCAAATTTGGCCTCAACTGTACATAACTTCGCTATACCATTAGTACCCGTGCTGTTTGCTGTCTATTCCATGCTAGTTTAAGGGGCTCTAATCTATAGTTGTTATAATAGAAAATGTTCGAACAGATCATTAAAATATTACTACTGGCATGGTCCTTAAAAATTCAAATCATTCGAAGAACTTTGCATAAATAAAACTCACCTGCCCTTTGCCTGCACCCCGGACAAACCACCTCCCCTTCCACAACATAGCACTTGACCTTGATACCCCAGTTGGAGTCCTGCGCGGCGACCAGGCCGATCGAGAGAACCACCAACACACACAACGACAACGTCGACCTCATGGCCCACAATGATCCTCGCTTGCGAATATCTTCCCTCTTTATCTCGAAAATCACGAGGAAGTGCGTAACCTCGTCATCTGTGCTGAAGCGCGCCTTTCTTTGTACTCACGGCACGTTAATAAACCGCAGAGACCAACCACCATTAGGATGCGGTGAGAGGAAGGGGGAAAAAGAGGGCATTGAAGATGCTCATAGTGTGAAATATGTCATAATTATGGTGTTTATAAATATTGGTGAACTTTGATGACATGGTTGGCATTTAATATTTATGCGAAAAATTTTAAAAGGCTTCTGTGGAACTGAAACTTTTCGTCATCTCTATTCGAATTGAATTAACTTAAGCCTGTTTCAATATTATGATGCAACTGAAATTTTACCGAAATAAAACAGCGTTTACCTACATGATAAATGGAAATGATGTTCGTGTGTATCAGATTTACGATTAAGAGAAAATTTATTGTGGATTATTACGCATATTTTAATAATCACGATACAATTTCTTAAGAGACGTAATATTCCTTCAAGAATTCATCTTGTTGATTATCAGCTGCTTCTAATTTACCATGTGATGTAAAAATATTATTTTTAAAAAGTAAAGGGCAGTTTTCTTTTAATAAATCATCTCTATCTCCACTATTAATAAAGATGAACATGTGTACGTGTGTCTATGTGTTGGCACTCTACAGTCCTGACTGTTTGGCCCAGAAGTACCAAATGTGGCACATACAGTGGCTCCCAAAAGTGTTCGTACACCAACAAGAATCAATTAAAACCCTCATTATTTATTATTATATATTCTTATTTTTACATGAAAATTTTTTCATAGCATATTTTTACAGTTCTTAATAAAGCAGTGAAGAATAAATTTTAATTACGATGCAAATTATTTTTTTAAAAATGACAATAAATAAAATTGCACAAAAATAGGACACAAAAGTGATCATACACTTTAAAAAAACATCACTAAATATGAAATTTTCTAAATTTTTATAAATGTTTAGTATTTAGTAGGATATCCTTTATTCTTTATAACAGCTTTTAAACGTTTGGGCATAGATTTAACTAAACGTCGGTTACTTCTGCACCGATCTTGTTCCATTCTTCGATCATTACTGCTTTCAGTTGAATTGTCGATTTAATGTCGTGACTTCTTATTCGCACCTCTAATTCTTTCTAAATATGTTTTATAGGGTTTAAATCCGCTGATTGAGCTGGTGTTTTAAGGGTTTGAGGGCAATGATAGAGGCAAAAAAGACGAACATTCATGGCCGTGTGCTTAGGATCGTTGTCTTGGTAATACACAAAGTTGCTTAAAATGCCCAATTTTTGTGCTGACACTTTTAAATTATTATTGAGAATATTTATATAAACTCTATGATCCATTATACCATCAATGAATACTAAATTGCCTACTCCAGCCGCTGACATACACCCCCAAACCATGACACCTCCACCGCCATGTTTTACTGTTCCAACTAAATTCTTGGAATTAAGTTCTTCGTTTTTTTTTTTTTTTTTTTATCCATACAATGATTCTCCCATCCGACCCAAAGATGTTAAACTTACTTTCATCTGCAAATTAGACACGATTCCAATATTATCACTCAAAAATTGTAGCTCATAGTCCAAAGGGAACAGCTATTTTTCTTATTAAATGAATTTTTTAACAAAATTTTGTCATTTTGAAATATATAATTTCTTCGTGTCCATTTGATGAGAGGTGAGATTTTGTCCCTAACTTACTCTTCCAAAATCTGGCATCTTACTAAATGAGAATCATAGAAAACACTGGAATGAAACTGTTGTGAATTCATGCATTAAAAAACTTATTTCATCCAATCAATCGTTATTTTACATAATAATATATTCAATGTGTCTTTCAAACTCATTCTATAAACTTTTATCTCTAAATTTACTTAATTAATTTGATATTAGTTTCCAACAGTCCAATGCAAATGAAACTTGACATACAATGCAAACAAAACATATAAAATCAGATAGATAAAATTTGGTACAAAGATTCAGCATCTAAAGAGAAAATTCTTATGAAATACGGAACCAAATAAGGAAAGTAGTTAATCGTCTATCTCTCTGTCCTTTCACATGCATGTAAATACAATCACTCTAAAACGCAACGATTTAAATTATTGTAATTTTGTATGTGATCTTCTGATTGCAATTGTATTTTTATCTAAGCTTTCAATTTCAATCGATCTGGAAAAAGGCGTTGAAAATACATAATAGATTTTCTATTTCTTGTATATTAAACGCAAGCCAGCGATTAATAGTCCCCAAAATTACCAAAGATCGCATGCAAGATTCAGTAAAAACGTTAGATTTATGCTGGAGAAGTGCAAATATTGTACACCAATTCCATACAATTAATTCAGAAATATCGATCTTTTTTACTATACTAGGACGCCCACAATTTTCATGTACGAAATTATGAAAATATAAATTTAAGGACTGGTGATATTCACGGCTTTCAATTTCAGCGGAAGGGGTTTAAAGCTTTCTTAAAGAATATGCGAGAAAGCTTCGGGGAGACTGCTTCTTATAATTTGTTTCTTTAAAATCAGTTTGAATCTCCAGCTACAAATCAGGCTAAATGACAAAGAAAGAGTTCCAGGTCTCAAAATGCTGATAAATGTGACATTAGAAGTAGTAAAAAATGTTTAGAATATAAAATTTTTTTGGGAAAAAAATGGATGTTTATATTTATATTTTGATAATGAAAGTTCAAAAAATGCTATTTTTTTCATTCTACGAATCCTATTTAGTATGATTACATTAAACAGATAGAAATAAATGCTTCTTAAAGATAAAAAGAATTTTTACAGAAATAAATAAATAAATTCGTCATGAAAAAAGACTTACTTTGTTATTGGATACAAGGTTCTAAGATCAAATTCCTATTACTTTTGCAAAATATTCCTACTTCCGAATTTTCACCAGACATCCTTCCATTGTTTAAAAACTTGTCCGGAGTTTGACTTTTTGTTATTTCCATTTATTCAAAACAAAACTTCCATAAATTAGGAAATCGTTTGGCGTTTTTGCTTTTCCAAAAAAAAAAAAAAAAGTTTCTTATGAAGTAGTTGTTCAAAATCTTTTTTTTTTCGTTGTTGTTGTTGTTAATTCAAGTTATTCAACTTTTTTTTTTTTGCCCGAAATACTACGAAATTTCGCGTTAATTTATTTACCATATGGACTATAAAATTTCCGGGCAATATCAAGTTTATTTTTATGTTTTGTTTTCATGACTCTTGAAAAAAAAAGAATAGTTTCGCGCCTGAAATCAGTATGTTTCATTCCTTAAAAGTATTTTAATATAGATATAATACGGTGAATCTCAACTGCACATTTAATAATTTAATGTTTTTTAAATTCATAATTGGAAAAAAATTGGTTTTCTATCTTTATTTTTTTGGGGGACCAAATTAAGTTGAAAAACATTAATTTTAGAAATTTAAAAATTTTGCAGAAATCTACAGTATTTTACATAATTTAATTTTAAATGCTCGATATTGTATAAATAAATAAAAGTATTTAATATTTTCAAGGAACAAGGTGGCATCACGCTTTTAAAAATATATAGAAAATAAAAATTAGTATTTATGGAAAAAGAACTATCTTTATAAATGCGACTCTTTCTTTTTGCTGTTGTTAGCTTTTACGTGTAGAGTTTGTGTGCTGTTTCACAATACAGTGGAGAGAATCTCAGAGGTATTTGAAAAAAAAAAGTTTCTGCTTAAAGACAGATTTGACCCAAAATTGAATCCATATTACCAATTTTAATTTTATAAATCCATTACCCACTTCCTCTACTAAGAGGTCTATTCTTAATTATCTTCTTTATATTCGGGTTAAATATTAATTTTTTGACTTATCAGCACCTTGAATTTTGATGTTCATGAATATATTATATTTTAATTTAAAATCTGATAGACACAGTAATACTCAAGATTTCCCAAAATTCAAAGTCTGGTGCATTGGGTTTACGGTAAAACAATAAATTCAGGAGCAAATAACGATGCTTTATTCTATACTAAAACAAAATACAGTAGAAGTATATACAAGAATAGCACTTGCAATAAATAATGAAGATTGGTAGCCGATTGACTACTGATTCAATAGTCGACTGAATTTTAATCTGTCTCTCGATTTTTTTATAGTTTCTTAGATATGACAAGGACACTTCTAGGAAGATCTACCTCACTAGTCTCCTAAAGGAGATATCACAAAGATTCTTGTGGTTTCGGGAATCTTCGATTCTGTCTCCAAGACTGAGGGTCAATAATTCGACATCCAGTCAGCAGTCATTGATTATTTCTGTAAAAATGTCTTCCTTACCATGGAACTATCTGCACCGGGAAGGTATCTTACAAATTACCAATAATACATACTGTTCAATCACGAATTCGAAAACTCTCCGTGCTTTTGCGCATGCGTCAGGATGCCTTCATTTAGTCCAAATAAAGGTGAGACGAAAGATAAAAGAAGAGATATTTATACTAAGCATTAAGATGAACTCGGATTATTTGCAAATTTAGAAAGCACAAAAACTGCGGCTAACTTAATAGCGTGAGGGAAAAGATAATTCACAATAAAAAAACTTTAGAACAATTTTTATTGACTGCAAAAGGCTTAAACATTAAATTATGTTGCATAAATCGGAGATTTCTGTTCTTAAAATTTGATAATTCTCCTTTTTATAAAAGAATAATAATTTTTTAGATTATAACACTTATTTTTATTATTGAATTCTTTAATACCACTTTCGCATTAACAGCTGTAGATAATCTCAGTTACATTTAATGATTTTATATAAAATATTCTTCATGATACTCTTGGAAGCTTATTTTGCCATTTGAATCAGCCATAGAAGCAACAATCAATACACAATTCTGAATTAAAATAAAATAGTACGTTCAGAAATGACACGAAACTCACATACACGTGGGGAGGGGACTAAACAGGAAAAGTACCTAAAAGGGTGGTAATCAAGGTCAAACATGGCGAAGAATTCTTGAAATGTGCTCATCCTTCCTCGTCTCACCCTCGTGCGAAGTAGAATCATCAAAATTGATATTCTCTGGATAAGGAAACGGACAATAAAAAGAAAACATCTTCCATTAAATGATTTTTTAGTGTAAAATTACAAAAAAAAATATTTATATTCAGTTTTCTTTATTTTCATGTAGATTTATTCTGGGAGTTTATGGTATTCGAATTGATATTGAACAGATTGTAAATATTAAGGTGAATTTTGATTTCTTACTTTTTAATGCAAATCTAAAATTTTTGTCTAATCTTGATATGTGGCACATGTCCTTCAAAATAAAAGGAAGATTGTTGTAAAATTTTTAAAAGTTTGATTAAAGTAAAATTAAAAATGATTTTTTTTTAGTATTTTATTGACTTTGAAAATATTATGTCACAAAAATGATTTTCACTTTATCTTAAAATTCAATAAGTTACATTTTCAATTATACCAATTTCAATACCATACAATTTTTTTTCTTTAATTGTAATAATTGAAAAAAAAAATATTTGTTGTTTATAACTGAATTTTTTTATCGTATTGAGGAAATTCAAACTAATTTCCTCAAATTGCCTTTGTCGATCTTAAAATTAATATAAGGAATTTTTTCTTTGGACATTAATTTTTCTTTACTTAAGAAATTTAACCCCCCGGGGGGACACCTCGAAATGAGGATGAGATGCTTCCGGCATGGTGGTTGGATCTCGCCATCCTGGAGGGAACACTAATAGGTGGGGGATCTGATTCCTCCCATCGATGACGGGACGTACTTCCTTCGGGAAGGGTTGTACCGTGGCCGGTGACAGCCCTTAGGACTCAACCACAGTTCCCGCCAATTGCTGTTGCGGCGGTCCGGTCATTCAGTTTTATGGTTTAAATCCGTGTGCCTTCGGGCGGGTCGGGGAGTTAGATGGTTGACTTACTTAAGAAATTTCTTTTTTTCTTCTGAATTCTAAAGTAGGATTTTTATTTCATGTGTAGATGCCTTTTTTAACCTACAGTAACTTCTAGTAGATAACTTGTAGCAGATTGTTTTGTACTACAGTAACTTGTAGAAGATAAATTCCATGAAATTCTTATTTCCCAGTCTTATTAAATAATAATATTAATTTCTAATAACTTCATTCTGTATCAATAGTTTAATATACAGGAAAACTAATATTGGCTAAATAAGCTGGTCGACAAAAGTTACTAATTATCTATAAAATACAGTTCATTTATAAATTGTAAGACCAGCAAAGTTAGTTTGTGATCTATTTCGTTAATTGAAATAGTTTCTCCTATTTAATACTTTGGAATTGAATAATATAAGACTTCATAGTAAAAATAAGAAAGAAACCAGTGGGAGTGGTTCCCCCAAAACTTTCTCGTACAATCTCTAATAAATTTGTCATGCCTGAAAACGCCTTACATGACATTGACGTACATTAACTACAAAATATTAACTTTTGGCGTGAACGTAGCATTTTTACCGATTCTATCGAGTCATCCTTGGCGAGTTTTTTGGCGATTAATCTGGCATGCGGTTAATAATATCCGAAAATTTAATTTGTGCTTTAGACACGTTTTTCTCAATCGATTGACACAAAGGTTTGACACAAAACTACACTTAGTAACAAAATCCTATACCTAATTTGATACCTTTAAGTCACTGCGTTTTTGAATTAACGCTTGAACATGTTTCTTTCTGAAAGGACCCACCGACAGACAGTAACCCAAAGTTGGATTTGGCCCAAAAATTTGATAGGTTCTATACTATAGATGTTAAATCTGTGTACCTAATTTCATCTATCTAGTTCCTTTCATTTTGCAATTATCGTGTTAACTCATACTGGAAGAGCCGGACAGACAGACTTCCTCTGAGCAGATTTTTCTCAGAATTTTATAGAAACCTTCAAAATTTGGTGTAAAGGCCGTATGCCAAATTTTAAACGCCTAGCTCAAAGCATTTTTAAGTTATCTTTGTCACAGACAGGCAGAAAGACGTACATTTTCCAAAAATGTGTTTTTCGAACTCAAGAAGGTCTAAAAAGTGGATATTCGTCGAAATATCGAGTTCGAGTTTTCTTGACGATTACTATATTGTCTCTGTACTACGCATACGAGAAAGTAAAAAGAGCCGGAATCGCAAAATTCCTCTTCCGCAAAATATTTTTATTATTGTTGCCTCTTCAAGAGTCAGTGTAATGAAAACAATAAGGTCTGAGCGGATGTAGTATTGCTAATATGAATTCGGGAACACGCTCTCATTTTGAGACGCATTTTGTAAAACAATAGCTCATCGTCCTTGGGAAGGAATTGAGCTGGTCTTGAAAACATTTCCACGCGCTAAAATGCTGTGTGGAAATATTTTATTGATTATCTTCTGTTTCCTGGTGTGTTTGAATATATATAGAAGCTTATGCGAAGTGGACAGAAAGGCTTTTTGAGAAAATTTATTTAAATGAGGAACAATAGTAAAGTATAGTGAAGTAATTATTAACGAATTCACAAACATGCATTGTTGTGAATTCCTTAAGGTATCTGACTAGATTCGGAGACGAATTTTTTTTAAAAAAATTATACATAAACATTTTTTATAGTACCACATAGCTAAAACATACTTGAAAGGCCAATATTAGAAAAAAAAATACACTCATTGCCTTTAGTTTTTGAAAACAAACTGCTTACTTAACGAAAATTTAGCAAAATTTCCAATGCTAGGAAAAACAGAGAAGTTAAAAAAATAATGGAAAAATTTAATTTTTATTTTATTTATATATATCTGAAACTACATAAAATGTAACAGACCACAAGATAAAAATTATTTTAGTAAATAAAAATTTTATGAGCATTTGAAGGTGCAGTTAGTAATTTTTTTGTCAAAATTTATCCATGTTTTGAACTTTAAGTGTCGGTAAAGCATGTTTAAATGATGTTATCTTAAAATCCCTGGTTTATCTCGCACTCAAAGCTTTCTGTTACATGCATACCAAATTTCATGAAATTCTATCGAATTGATTTTGAAATATCATGTTTTCAGTGAATCAATCACAGTAAAATATTCATTCTTCAGAAAATGCGTTTATATATTGTACTTATGTTCATCCAAATGTGCTGGAAACAAATGTAGTTTTCACGCTTTTTTAACATAAACTCCAAAAATTTAACAGAAACGCCAAAAATAAATACTACGACTAAGTAAGTAGAGAGTTAATATAAACATATCAAATATCATTTTGGAGAATTTTACATAAAAAATAAAATAAATTACTCATTTTCAGTTAAAAATGCCATTGTTTCCGATTTCATTTTTATTTGTTGTATATTATTGAAATTACCGTATCTGTAGTTCTATCTTACATTATTAAAAACAAAGCCTGTTTTAAAATCTGCGAAGATGGGGCTTTGTTTTCAGATCATAAAAAAAATCATACTTTTCGGGGAAAAGCATTTTTAAAACCTAGTCGGATACCTTAAATGTGTATTTTACAATATTAGAAAGAAAAAAAAAACCAAGAAAGAAATTCGTAAAAGATTTAAGCAGCGAAAACTAATCTGACGTACATGCATTTACACTATCGGTCAAAAGTATTGCAAGTTTCAGAAATTTCATGCTTTTTCAAGAATAAGCCCTTAAAAACTAATATTTTTTCATTTAAAGTGACATTTTTTATGTCAGTATGTTAAATTAGTGTAAAGTAAAGATATCATTAAATTATTGAATAAAAAATTTATTTAATTTCAAAAAGAATAAAATACAAACAAAATGTACATATTCTCAGTATCGGAAATCTATTTTGATTCCCCCGAAAAAAATAAAGTAAAGAAAAAATTTCAAGTTCTTTTGATCAGAAAAGATATTAAAGAAGCCCAAGTTAAGTGAAAATTATTTACTATTTGGTTGGGCCGCCTCTGGTTTCGATCACAGCATGCTACTCTGTTAGGCATGGAAAGCACAAGGTTTTGTAACACTTCTTTCGGCATTTCATGGTGCCAAACTTTAATTATTGTTTCTTGAAGTTTTTGTTTTGTTCTGGGAGATTCTCAGTTATTTTTTTTCCCATTATACTCCATCAATTCTCAATAGTGTTTAAATCTGGGGAGTTTCCTGGCCATGCAAGAACATTAATACCATGTTTTGCAAATGTAGCCTTAACCTATAATAAAGAATGTTTCGATATAAAGGTCAGAGCTAAACTAAAATGAAATTTAAAATTAATTGTAAAATTTGTCTTAACTTTTTTGAAGTATGGCAGGAAAATCTTGCTGAAATATCCATTTCTGCCTTGAGAACATGTCACGAGCACTTCGAAGCAATTGATTCTTCAGCACACCAACATACTTGTCACAATTCATGTATCACCTGTACAAAATGAAGTTGTCTTGACTGATCTGATATACACCTCCACACCATTACGCTTTCTGGTGTTTTGATGTACGAACCAGGCATTCTGGCCTCAAGCTCTCTTTTGCTTTACGCCAAACGGGGTCAGGCTTGTCAGACATTAAAGAAAAGCTACTTTGGTCGCTGAATATAACTTGCATCCATTCCGAAATACTCCAATTTTTGTGCACCTTGGCCCACTCCAATCGTTATTTCAGCATTGCTTTTATCAGTACTAGTTTTATTTCTAGGTACTTGTGCCTTACAACCAGCTTCACAGAGCCTTCTGCAAACTGTTCTGGGACTGGCAATGAAAAACGTGGACACATTCCATTCTCTTGCAAGTGTAGCAGAACTTGCAAATCTATCTTTATGGCATAATCATGTCAATGTAGCATCAACACCTTTAGAAGATAACCTACGACGACAATTTCTAGGCTTTTTATTTACGGTCTCTTTTGTTTTGAATCTTTTTGTGAGGCGTGAAACAGTCGACTCACTGCAGTCACACCGATTGGCAATACTAACATTTGAAATGTTTTCTTTATGCATCAAAATAAAACCTGGCGTTTCTTACGAGTTAATACATTTTAAAAAGAAATGCACAGTTTAAATTGAAAAGAAATGCACAGTGAACGCACATCGACAGCTCAACAAACGAAAAGAAATCCTTCACAGTTGGAGTGATTTTATAATAAACTACCTGGATGACCCAATTGCTGCAGACGATTGCTTCACAATGGATGACACATTAGCTTGTAACTTCTCCACCACATTTATGCTAGAAAATATAACTTTAAATAAAAAATATTACTTTTGAGGGGTTTATTCTATAAAAAACGTAACATTTCTCAAACTTGCAATACTTTTGACCTGAAATGTACATGTATATACAACAACCATGTTGTTATTCAAGAAGTTTCAGAAAAGAAATTAAATTCATTATGATTTTAATTAAAAAAATCAATATAAAATCAAAATAAATTTAATAAAAAATTTAAAAATACATTATTATCAATATTTTTTTAATTATTTTTTACTTTTTAACACTTTAATCATAATTCCTCATAACTATTGGAAAATTCTGAAATTAATTCATTTTCAGATTCGTTACCAACGGATGCCACTCGCATACAATCAAAATTTCATTAAATTAATCATTTTACTGATAATTTAGCTCTGAAGATATTAAAACAATGTATTGCCATATAGAATACGCAAAGTGAGAGAAATTTCAAAATTATTGAAAATTAGAAGGAGAATGAAAAATACTTGAAAAAAATTTCATTTATATAAAGATAAACCAAGTAAAATTTTAAAAAATTGTAAAAAAAAATCAATATAACTAAGAAATTTAAGTGAAACACGTAAAATAAACTATTCCAAAATTATTTTGAAGTACATGACGCGCTTGCGGAAGTTGGAAATACATGATGTCATAATAAAATGCAAAGTGACTACCAGCTGTATCCTAAACGGTATACTTTACCTTTGATTCTTCAAAATATGTTTTCTGATGAATCAATTTTGATTGATTTTTTATTGACTTTCGCTGGGTGATAAGTTTTTTCTTAGATGCTTGTTTTGATTCATTATTCATCAACTTTAAGAAAATTTCAAAATTAATAAGAATAACACAAATTTATGTTCATGTTTTAAAAATACCTTTGTTTAGTTAAATATAGGTGTTTTTTTAAAAGAAACAAAATGACACAGTAGGTGCGAAAATTCTCAAACTATATAAGACAATCCTATTACATTTTACATATTTCACGAATATATTGTCATAATAATGCAGTGTGACAGGATTCCTTGAATAAAATATAAAAATATTTAGTTGAGACCTAAGGGGTATTGATTATCCAAAATTCAGATTAAAAGTTCTGTAAGATAGATAGGGAACATATAAAATTAATACTTTATATTTGGTTTCTGTAAGAAAGAGGATTTAATAAATTCTTTTATGCATTCCGGCAGATTTCTTTGTTGTATTTTTGGTGATTTTTTTAAAGCTCTATACTTCTTTTATACACGTTCACAACATTTTATATTCTCTACATGCTTTTTTGATTTGACAACTGATTTCATCCTATAAATACTTTATCGAATTCAAGTTGAGGCACATTATATGCAGGATGGTGGTAAAGTCCTGTTAACCATTTTTAAATTCAAAATGGCGTTTCGTAAAGACATGGAAGTAGCCCTTACTTATGATAAAGTGATTATGCTGAATTTATTAAAAAAGGTTACAGCGCCCCTAGCGGCGAAATAAATAAAACAAATAAAAAATATAAAGATGTAATGATAATAAATAAATAAGAAAATAATGAGTAATAATAGATGAATAAGAAAATTAACAAAAATGCCAATGCTTATATATTTACAGAGACATTGTTAACCTACTGTTCATTATCGATTTTGCAAATAAAAAAAAGTGTAAACTCTTTAAGTTCAAGGTAATTGAGTTCACATTCAAAATTAGTTCACAAATATTTCGATTGCTACCGGAAATTGGTTTTGTTTCCGCATTTGGGGATTTTTCCTTACACGAGAGAGTTGTTCACAATTGAAAAATAGCTAATCCGTCTTCCTATTTCCTATTCTTCTCAATTCCACATATAAACAGATAAATAATGATTAATTGAAGGTATGAATGAGACATTTTGTGGCTCAAAATTTCTGTCAGTTTTAAAACTTTATTGCACATCAAACAATTTACACATAAATGTTTTTTTTTAAAAAACTTTAATATTTTCATGTGCGTAAACATTTGAACTTGATCTTTTGTTATTTAGATTGCTTAGAGAAACAATAAATGACTTATGAGAAATCTTTAAAATGGTCAATAATTTTAATGCCAAAAAATTCTATCTCGAGATTTTGTCGAATTTTCATGTTTCCGACCACCCCGAGATCGAGAAACCCGTTTCTGGAACTCTGCCTGTCTATAGCTGTGTCGGCAAACGTGGTTACTCAAAAATGCTTGAGTTATAAATGAATAAAATTTGATACATAGTCTTTAAATCAAATGTATATATTTTATCAAATTTTTAACGAAATCCATTCACAGAAAGTCTCTCTGGCTGTCCGAATACAAGATACGTGATATTTACGATGATAGTTTATAAGTAACAAGGTAAATGGATAAAATTTAGCATCTAAAGTGTAGATACGTATCAAATTTAGAAACAAATCCGTCAAAGATTTGACCATTTGTCGTTTCATATTTCGCTTCTTCTATTACATCTTCGCAAAGAATTTGATAAACGGAAATTATTAAATTATCTAGTTATTAGAATTATGATTCTATACCAAATTTTCGCTTCAATCATAGCTCTAAACACTTACTTGAAGAACTCTCAAAATAAAAGCCTGGGCACTAGAGGTATTCTTGGCCTTGCTTAAGGTTCACAATTTTATGTGGTGAGAAGGAGGGAGAGGGGGAGGAATCTTGAAGAGAAAATTGCATGAACTGATTAAAAAAGATAATGGACAGCGGTTAATTGCTCAAAAAAGCAATTGAACTATATGAGGAGTACTTATAATTTTCAACAAATTTCAGATTCAATGTCATAAGTCAGTGAAAAGAGCTCCTCGCTATATTTGTTGATTTGTTATATAAAGCCATTGTTAATAAATATTTGAATAACCACTGGAATATAGCATTTTTAAATCATTTATCCATGTGAAATTTGACTTTTTCTTAAGTACACCAATCAAAAGAGTAGCGAGGCATGTTTCGTTTAGAATGTATTTGCAAGTACGCCAGTGATGTGATAACCAGTTATCTTCTGATCAATTTTTTCTTGCTTTGATGTTTCTTAAGGTACAGTATTTAAACTATTACAAACTACTGTTAATCTCCTGTCATCAAATTCTATGCTCTACACATAAGATTTCTTCAAATATGATTTTGAGAGGAATTTTCATGCTGAAACCTTCATTTGTATTCTGTTTAATGAGAATAAATAGTAAGGCTTGAAAATATCTCAAAATCACGAGACTTGAATTTTTTTACCAAAATCTGATAAAATTAATTTTTAACCAATAACTCGTCAGCTCGGCATTATATTGTTACAAACCTGCAATTCGGCTTCCCAGCATAGTTTGTTTCATCAACAGAAAGAAAGTTTTACAGTCATCTGAATGGGACGAAGTCCAGGTGTGTGTCGGAGGTCCCAGAGCTTGGCGACAAACTTGGCAACGATTTGTCGACTTGGCAACGAATTTGGCGACTTTGGCGCCAAAATAGATAATATCCGAAACTTCGAGAATTTTCCCGATCCGTCCAGTAGGAACCGAGATACGCCTCGAACGTTCCTGATTGATTGAGAGGCTTCTAGCCCCGCCTCCTGGGACCTATAAAAGGAAGCGGCCGCCGCTGCCAGAGGAGACGATAGAGGAGTCGAAAAAGTCAGTAATCCGAGTCGGAGAAGTAGAAGACGGAGTAGTCCGAAGCGACTGAGTCAAGCTAGTGCTGAACTGAGCTGTGCGCTACTGTCTGCAGTAGATTCTGGTTGTATGCTGCTGTGTGTGCTGTTGTATGCTACACGTCTCGGGTGAAGATAATCGACTTCTGTGCTGTATATAGTTGTCGCTTTGTGCTATCCTGTGTGTCTTCGTGTAAATAAACGTCGTTGTTTTCATTCTACTTCTGCCTGCTGATTGAACGTTCTCCACACCATATAACTTCCACTATCCAAACGAACCCCAGGTAAAATTTCGCAACATTTGGTGTCAGAAGTGGGATAGTGGTCAACAGTGTATGGTGCTGACGAGATCTCAAGGAAAAATGGCTGATAGCGGTAATGGTGAGTTACTGGCTCTGTTGGCTGAGATGAAGAAATCTATGGAAGCAGGACAAGAAAGAATGGAGGAGGAGCTTAAGAAAGGAATTTTGTCATGGAAGGAAATTTTAAAAGATAAATGTAACAAAACAGAAGAAGTCCCAGATATCACAGAAGAAATTGGAGGAAGTAACGAGAGCCAAGTGGAAGGAGAAAAAACTGAAGATCGAATGGAGACCGGTGTCACTGAAATGGAACTTAGCCATCCGGAGGATGAGGAGAGGAGCGAACAGGGAGAATGTCAAATAATTGCTGAACTGAAACAGTCTTCTCTGAATGAGTCCCCTGAAGTGGAACCGAAAGTGCAGGCGCTTGGGGATGGAGAAGATGGACTTTCTTCGGACAAGTCTGTTGATGGCGACCCGTGCTCGATGCCTATGGATGCAAGAGTTGATGCGACCCTGTTTGGATTGGATTCGTCCCAAAGATTAAAGGAACTATCTCTCTGCAAGCCTCTTGGTATCTCCTTGCATAGTGACACGGAAGAAGACTACATGGCTGGAATCGCTGATCCCTGTAGTCACGATCTCAACTTCCTTCAAGAATTCATCTTTGCTGTGGATCTGCATAGAAGTGTGATGCAAATAGAAGCTGATGAATCTCCTGTGCATCCGGACATGTTATATCGTCGCAGAAGGACCTTTCCCTCAAAAACGGATGTGCTCTTCGGAAGATCCAGTGTGCAGGGCGTCGGACGATTCTCGAGTGTCGAGAATAGACCGGGAAGAGGTGGACGTATTCCCGTGAAAGCTTTGGCGATGAAGGCGAATACCTGGCTTTGGAGTGGACTTCAGAATGCATCGTTGGATCATCCTGATACACGGGTGGTTCGATGGAAGAAGTTCAACGTGACCAACCGAAAAGCCTGGCAAGAATTCATTCCGGAGGTCTCTACTACGATCCAGCGTTTGGCTCCATGGGACATCCTGCATTTTAAGGACCGGAATCAAGTCTGGATATACAATCCGAAACGACGAAGAGGTTCGGGTCAAAATCATTCAGAAGGTTTGGATGGATCTTCAGTCGCCGCCAAATTTGTAAATTATGTCATCTTTGAGAGTCGCCTAAAACATCATCATAACATCATACGGAAACCTACGCCAGCTGTTGGAATGAAGTAGGACTGCCGGGACGTCAGTCCTTGAAGAGGGGAGCAATGTTACAAACCTGCAATTCGGCTTCCCAGCATAGTTTGTTCCATCAACAGAAAGAAAGTTTTACAGTCATCTGAATGGGACGAAGTCCAGGTGTGCGTCGGAGGTCCTAGAGCTTGGCTACAAACTTGGCGACGATTTGGAGACGAATTTGGCGACTTTGGCGCCAAAATAGATAATACCCGAAACTTCGAGAATTTTCCCGATCCGTCCAGTAGGAACCGAGATACGCCTCGAACGTTCCTGATTGGTTGAGAGGCTTCTAGCCCCGCCTCCTGGGACCTATAAAAGGAAGCGGCCGCCGCTGCCAGAGGAGACGACAGAGGAGTCGAAAAAGTCAGTAATCCGAGTCGGAGAAGTAGAAGACGGAGTAGTCGGAAGCGACTGAGTCAAGCTAGTGCTGAACTGAGCTGTGCGCTACTGTCTGCAGTAGATTCTGGTTGTATGCTGCTGTGTGTGCTGTTGTATGCTACACGTCTCGGGTGAAGATAATCGACTTCTGTGCTGTATATAGTTGTCGCTTTGTGCTGTCCAGTGTGTCTTCGTGTAAATAAACGTCGTTGTTTTATTTTCTACTACCATCTCCTGATTAATCGTTCTGTACACCATATCACTTCCACTATCCAAACGAACCCCGGCAGAAAATTTCGCAACAATATTTAAAGCAGCTAAGACTTAACGGCTAGCAACAATTTTAATGGCTGATGAAACTGCATGATAACAAGCACTGTATTCTATAAAATAAATAAAATTCGTATTCAGATTAAAATATTCTTCATTCTCTCATAACACTTATAAATAAATATGATGGATATAAAACCCAGTGATTCCATTTTTTTTGGAGAAAAAAAATTGGAAATTTGGTTATATCTAAACCCTTAAAAATTTTAAAAGCAAAGTTATAAGTTTAACAAAAGCGAGTTTTTTGTTTTTGTTTAATCAATAAACAAAAAATTTAAAAAATGATGTGACTGTTTCAAAATGCAAATTTGAATAAATATTAAAGGAAAAGAGGTGGAAAATTTCACGTTCCTTCTACTGACTTTCCAGCTACGAATATAATGACCTGTTCTTCTTCAATCCATGTAATTTTGAAGAACGAATAGCATAACTCAGAATTAAACTTAAGAATAAGGTAAGAAAACTTTTTCAAACGATACCTCGTCAAACTAGTTTTCAGATTTAATATAATGAAAGAGTAATGGCTGATGAAAATGTCACGAATTGGCAAAAGTACCCTATTGTCTCCTCAAATCTCAACGAATTCATATGTCATCCTTATTTCTAACAATTTCGAATAAATGATTTACTAAATATTTACAAGAGTTCTTTATTTGTAATAGCTATTTATAACTTAAAATATTGCAAATGTTTTTATGCATTTCATGCATTTGTCGTTTCTTTATTGCAAACACAGGAATTTTATCAATGTAAAAAGAAATGCAAGTCATATTTTCATTTCGTAATCTGAAAGATTGATAACATTTGAGTAATCCGATTTTGTATTAGTATGCTAAAGATTTAGAGTAAAGCGGTATTTGAATATTTCTGCATGGTGCTTATTGCTTGCATTCTAAATTATTTTGATTTTTAATTTCTCGTATACGGTGTATACGAAAAGAAAGATTTTAACTATCGAAAAATTCGAACTCGAGATTTTGACGAACTTCTGCGTTTCAGATCTCCATGAGCCCGAAAAATTCAGTTTTGGAATTATGTCTGCCCGTATATCCGTCTGTCTGTCTACCTGTGAGCACCAAACATAACTCTTTGAACTAATCTAAAAGCATAATACAGAAGTGAAAGAGAATTAATTTGCATATCTCATAACCAACCACAAGACAAGCAACACATTTTCATTGAGTCTATTATTTAACAACAAGTTATAATATGTCTTGTTCTTTGGTTCTTCTTTGGTCTGAGTAAAGGAATTTCAAAATTAAATTGATGGAACACATATTACAAATATATAAAGAGATCAAGCATTGTTTACGAATGTGATTACTTTCGGATTGATTTTTTTTAAAAGATGTTTTAAGACACTTATTTTTAAAATTTTACATAAAATAGATTGAAAAAAAAATACGGTTATGAAATAAAAATATATCAATTAAAAGTCAAAAACTTTTTTTTAAATTGTAAATAGATATAGTTTTGTTTGTCCGAAAATATTATAAAACAAAAACTTTCCAATTCAGATATTTTATCTCTCTGATTCAATGTGTTTGTAAAATATCATGTTCGTAGATTACCAGAAATACATAATATTAAATATTTGGGGCGGAAAGAGGGAGGTCTAAAGCTGAGCATTCATGAAAATTTCGGGATTTAAGATTTCGATAATCATAATACTTTTCCTTCGTATTCTTTATATAGGAAAAAAATGTGAATAAAAAATTTTAGAAATTAATTAAATTTATTAAAAGAAAGTTATTGAAACTTATAGCATTATTATTTACTAACTTTTTTGTAGTATAACTACTTATAATTATTATTATTTATAGCATTATTAAATTATAGCATTTGCAGCATATTTTTGAAGTCAAAGTACGAAAAGACGCATATTTTATTAAAAAGAATTGTCGATATTCTGAATATAACTGAAGTACATAACAGTTTAAAGTTTTTTGATTCAGACAAATTATATCTTTTACTGGGTTAAAAATGTTGTGTAAATAACAATATTCATACAAATATTTCTGTTTTATTTTAAAGGAATGGAAGAAGACTTTCACTTCTGAATATAACCAATAGCTTACAGTAATTTTGTGATTTGAATGATACAAATATAGAATTTCGCCAATTATTATAAGCGATAAAAAATATAGCGTTTATGGGAGAGCAGTTTTTAATGCCAATTGATTCATTCATTGATATAAATTAATATTTGAACGCTTTAAACTTCATTAGTTACTTTCCACCAGTCAATTGTAGCCGATTTCAAACTATAAATATGGAATAATTCAAATTAAATAGGAACTACAAGCTTTTTTGCAGTCAAAATTTTTTGCAATACTCTTCTGAGTATGTGGTTGCGTTTTCAGAAATAGTTTGTATTTTTGCCGATAGAGTGGAAATAACACACTGTTCAAATAAGTTGTTTTGTTTTAAAAAGTTCACCCTGCAACGTTTTTTTTTCCAAAGAAATTGAAATATTAAGCTACAGCTGAAAGTAAGTCTTGCGTTTATAATTCCTTCAGCTTTCTGCATTCTAATTGCTTTGCAACTTGATCATGTTTCACTACAAAAGTCCAAGAATCTTGAAATAGCAAAATAATTTGTTCAAAGTTTGATCTGTCAAAAGAAGTAATATTTTATATTTTTAAATGCCTCAAGCACGGCAGCAGCATTGTTATTTCTCTTCTAAAAGAGCTTGAACAATAACGCTCATTCTGACTAAGTTAATGTCAATAACCACTGAAATAATAGTTAATGTATTCATACTCTAGTTGCGACAAATAGAAAGATTTCAAATAATTTAAATCACCATTGCTAGCAACGCAGCAGAAGCATACCCTATCAGTCAAAATATGAACTATTTCTCCTTTCTGAAAAAGAAAACTCATTCTCTTGAGGATATATTGTTAGAAATTTATAATGCTCCTTTTCTGCAATACGAGTCTATTCGTTGAAAAGAAATATTTACAGATAATGGATATCAGGTCAATGATCCCCGACCTTGATGAAAAACTTGTCTATTCTTTGGCGACTCTGGCTACAAAAATTACGGTTCTAGTAAATGAAGAATTTTTACTTTTTCTTATACATAATATAAAGGAAGTATAGTAATCGTCAAACGATTTTAACTCGATATTTTCACGATCTTCCGTGTTTTCTACCTCCCTGAACGTCTACATTATAATTTTACATAAACAAGTATAGTAATTTTAAATATTTTCTCAGGTTAAAAATGTCGGTAATTAAGCAATAAATTTATCTATATTCAAAAAATTGCCAAATTTAAGGAAAAATTTACATATTAAATTGGTTCTATTTGAAATAAGAAATTTAAAATTTCTAAAAGGTATATAAAAGTCATGGCTGAACCGGAGTTTAACCCCCTTCTTCGCCAAGTTGCGATAACGCGCCAAAGCTGGCTATCTCCAAACTGGCAAACCTATTATCTTTCGCCTTTATTATGCGCTTTGATTGACATCTGCTCCCTTGCTTTTGAACATTTCGCACAACACGGCACAAGACCGTTGTTTACGAGTTGGCGATTTTTGAAAATTGCGCCAAGCAGGGGGTTAAACTCCGGTCGTACCAAAGTCATTTCTATATAATTATATTTTCAAATGTTATCGTGGAAAAAACCCTAAACCCCATCTTAATTTTAATTAATTACTAATTACAATTTCAAACAAATCGATCTAAGGCACACATTCCCACTCACGAACTTGTACCACATTTCGTAGTTGGAAGCCAAGCGATCTGACCTGTGGAGCGCCAACACACACAAACATATACAATCCTCTTTATAAATAGTAGAGCATGTGCTATTATTTCATCTAATTTGTTTTAAAACTAATTTGATACTAATAATAAAGATATGTGTGTGTGTGTGTGAGTGTGTGCGCGCGTGCGTGTTTGTGTGTGTTAATTGTTTATATAGTATAGTCAATTTAAATATTTATAAAGGTTTTAAGGCTGATAAAATAAAATTACGATTTGAGTTTTTCAACAAAATATTTACTGTGTTCTTATCTTGAATTTGATAAATAACAGTTCTGCAAAGTCTAACGCCATAAGCAAATATTGATGCATTTTTTACACATTCATGCATTTATTTGTTTGAAAGTGATAGCGAATTGTGATAATAACTCGTTTTCCTTTCTTGCTGATATGAAACTTTTCGCAGAAGCGAAATTTGTTGAGACTACATGGAAATGACTTCAGTCAAAAAGATGAAGGTATTTAATATAATGAAAGGTATTCAAAATTTGTTTAAGCACCTGTATTGAAATTGCAGCGACGTGGCATCATCAGAAGGCAACTGATATTTTGGCTTGAGGAAGTGGAGAAGAATGGACCAAAAGATCAAAAACTTTATAAAAATTCATAAAGAAACTTTAAACAATGAAATTATATAGTATTAGCAAAACAAATCAAAACCAAGCAGAATAAATTTTTAAACTTTAATAAATTTAATGGCAACGCTTTTACTGAAATTTAATGTATTTGAAACTTTTTATTAGAAATGTATTATCAGAGATTTATTTAAATAATAAAAAAAATATTCGTGGATATATTTTGCAGTATATAACTGAAAAAAACAATCTCTTCAAGTTTCGAGGGTTTTTTACTAACCATCGTAACATGATAATAATGATTTGGTTTGTGTCTTGCCTTCGCTTGGCTCGATTGCATCAGCCATTAAATGTTATGCATAATTATTTTTACACCACATAATTTACAAAAAAAAAAAAAAAAAAAAAACCCCTTAGGATGAGTGGTCTTTCCAAAACTTTCTCGCATGCTCTCTGGTAAAAGTGTATCCTAGATACCGCTTTGCATGGAAGTGGCGTATAATAGTTACAAAATATTTACCTTTTGCATGAATTTAGCATCTTTACTGCATCCATCGTGGCAATCCTTGGCGAGTGTTTTAGCGACTAATCTCTGGCATGCGCAGAAAATAAATAATATTCGAAAACCGAATTAATATTTTATACCCATTTTTCTCCCAACCGAATGAAATTAAAATTTGATTAAGAACAACACTTATAGTCACAAAATTCCTTATTAAATTTGATATAATTAAATCAGTGTGCTTTTGAGTTAGCGCGTTTACATGTTTCTTAAAGTACCGTTACCGACTTTACCAACGATCCATTTCCATTCAGTGGAATTCTTTTATGATGCCACTCATCAATACAGGCAGCTGAAATTTTGAAAAACTAGTAAGTATTTTTATTTTCTTTTCAACAAATGTTTTTACTTCTTAGGCGCATGTCAGCAAGATTTAAATCTTTTCTTAAAAAGTATTATCGATATCAGAAAGTTAAGATCGATGTAAGTGTTTGGAATTTAAGTGTGACCAAGAACTTTATAAAATATCATCTGCCTTTGATGACCAGTTGGTTTGACTAGATTGTTGACTTTTTTATGCTGTTAGTTGACTTATTGAATACATTTTTTAAATTTTTTTAACTTTTTATTTGATGCGACTGAAAAACAAGAATTCATTTTGATCAATTTATTGCAAAATGAAAAGTGCATATATTACGAACTAAAAGTAAAACTGAAAGTCCTACTGCGTATTAAATTAATAAAAACACGGAATTCAGTGTTTTGATGAATGAATTTCAATTCCATCATGGCATTATAAACATTTTTATATTAAATAAAATAATGTAATAAATTAAAATTAAAATATTGTTAAAATTCACTATAGAAATTGCAGAAATGGATTCATATTATTAGATAGAATTATGTAAATATGTTATTAATATGTAAATTATGTAAATATGTAAATTATGTTATTGTATAGAATTATGTAAATTTAATATCGCCGAAAATTACGTTTTTAACGGAATTAATTTTTATAAACAAGTAAAGGGAATTCCAATGTTAACAGCTTTCTCAAGTGCTTTAACCAATATTTTTCTACATTATAATGAGGAAAAAATAATCAAACGCAATTTAATAAACGGTTGGAGATATATTGATGATTTACTTTCGTTAAACTTAGATAATACTAATATTATTACTAATTTTTATCCAAAAGATTTAGTTCTAATTGAAACAAACAAAAATCAACTTAAAGCTATCTATCTAGATTTAAAAATAGAAATTTCTAATGGTAAAACATTAGTAGGTATTTATGATAAAAGGGAAGAATCTAACTTTAAAATAATTAAACTTAGTAATTACCATTCTAACTTAAACTCTAAAATTTTCAAAAATTTAATTTTCTCACAATTTAACAGGATTAAAAAAAATTGCAATAGCAAAATTGCAGCAACAAATAATTCCATTAAAAACTTAACTACTAATGAATTTACCAACAACTTTTGCAATATAGAAGTTTTAATAAGAGAGGGTTTATCTTTTTTCTAACTTATTCCTTATTCACAGCTAAAAATAGGCTTTCTTGTTCATTTAAACTAACTCAATATATGATGCTGAAACCCTTCAATTATGACTTAGGATGACGAGGCATTTTTACATTGAGTGATAGATGTGTGCAGCTTTGGAGGTGAATGTAGTTTTGTTTGCAACTGGTATGTTCTTTACATTCTCGTTTTAGAACATTTGTTTGGTTTTATTACAAACTTAATAATTGGTTTGGTAACTTTTACAAATTTATTCATTAGGCAACTAGGAAAATGAAGTTTTGTTTGTTTTACACTCTCTTTGAGTCTAACTGTCCTTAGCAGTTAATAATTTGGTTTGTCGGAAATCCCTCATTGACCATATACGAATTTCTTAGTCAAAAGTTTGCAATCGTTTATAGTTACTCATAAGTGAACGATTATTTTTGACATGGTCAAATTTTTCATCATTTCTTGATATGTTTAAAATACCCCCCCCCCCCAAAATCACACTCTATCATTCATTAATTATTAAATCTAAAATTCAAAGAAAGAAAAACTAAAACTTTAAATTTTGCATTCACGATTATATTTTTATGTTTCAAATCAGTTCGAGAAAATCATTACTATTTCCGAAATAATAATTCGCCGAAGAATCTCATGAAAGTGGTTTTTACAGGTGATTGATATCCCTATGACTATGATGACTCAAATCATTAGAAAATTTAACGAAATAAATGAAATTACCAAATCAATCCGTCGTCAAAAATAATGATGTCAATCATCCTTTCCATCTTAATAAAAAGCATTCCTTTAAAAAAAAAAAAAATGGGATGTAGTTATTTCGCAGCAGATTCGTTGCAGGAAATGGAAAGGATAAATACGCGACAGAAAATAATTACTAAAAAAGGTTTTGAATGAAAAGGTCAGACGGTAGAAAAATATATTTTTAATAAATTGAATAGACTTATGATAGACAAGACATATGTTGCACTCTTTCTCAAAGAAGAAGGGGAAGTCATTGTAGAAATAAAACCAGGATTTGATTTATTAAATAGAGAATGTCTATTGGCTAATAAATAGCACTTTTAGTGGTTGGGAAAATCATAGACAAAGAGAAAAAAAATTTAAGAAAAGGATTTTAAAGTTCAAAAAATGAATTTTAATATTCTTCGAATTTTTCATACATTATCGTTTTGTCATCAAAGATGGGAAGGGGACAATTCCAAATGGGAAATTTCAGTTAAGTCTGTAAGAAGTAAAGGTTATGATAAAAAATAATTCTGATTTTTAAATTACAAGGCAGAAGAAATCTCAAACTTCTTCTAATAACTTATTACAATGTTTCTCAAACTTTTTTTTACTCGCGTGAACTAGACAAATTGTAATTAGACTTCTAAAATTTTCTTACTAAGCAAGTATCATTTATTTCAAATATACAACTTTAAAGGGCATATAAAAAGCTCCAATTTTCAAATAGTTTAAGGCTTCGTCAAATCTAAAGCCGGCACTATGCGCTGACATTCCATTATTAATAAACTCTCTGATTTCTCAATACTCATGTACTAGTTACTTCTCATCATAAACAAATTATAATCTAACAAGGTAGGAAGCAAAACTAATTTCTGTAGAATTAGAAAATACGCAGATGAGTTCCTTTAAAAAAATGAAATCCTAATCGTTTAATGCAGTCTTTCAAAAACTGTTTTTAATCGATAAATTTTTTTCTTTTAACTTTCTCATATACATAGTACAGAGAAAGTATAGAAAACGTCAAAAATTTTGAACTCGAGATTTTGACGAATGTCTATGTTTTAGACCTCCTTGAGTTCAAAACATATATTTTTGGCACTGTACTTGTCTGTAATGGAGATAACTCAGAAACGCTTTGAACTAGGTAGATGAAATTTGGTATACGATCTTTACACTACATTTACAGATTTGTGTCAAGTTTTGAGTAAAATCTGTTCAGAGGAAGTCCGGCTGTTCGAGTATAAATTAACACAAATGAAGAGAATGAGAATCGGTACACAGATTTAATAATGCTGACACCTATTCTATAGTGTAGATTCCTAGATTATATATTGCAGACACCTGTCAAGGTTTGAGCCAAATTCAACTGCGGATTGACTGTCTGTCGATCTGTACTTTCAGAAACATGTAACCGTGATAATTCGATAACTAAATGTATCAAATTAACAATGGATTTTTATGACTACAAGAGAAGTTTTGTGACAAATTTCTGTTTCAATCGGCAGAGAAAAGCATGTCTAAAACACAAACTCTTTTTTTGAATAATATTAACGCATACCAGGTATTAAGCACTAAACTCATCAAAGATAACACTAGATTCAATAAAAAGGCTAAATTCATGCCAAAAGTTAAAATTTCGTGGCTATTGTACACCAATGCCATTATAAGGCATTCTCTGGCATAATAAGTTTATTAGAGTGTATAAGAGAAAGTTTGGGGGAGACCCTTCCCGGTGGTTTATTTAGTGTGTACATTTTTTTTTTTCAGTGCCTGTCTGGTTAGGAAAAAAATACTGTGACTCTTAGACTGAATTTGAAACATTAATGAATTAAATCCAACGAAATATACCTGAAACTAGTTTTTGCTCACTTGATAACTTATATTTTAGCTTTATAAGATTATTATCAGCTTCGAAAACTAAAAGAACAGAGGTTTGAAAGTTATCCATAATATTTAAGAATCTTTGATTCTGAAATGAAGGGCCAAAGAAAAGTGAAATTATTGCATTTGACACCCAACAGAAATGCATAATTTCTGAGAAAAATCTATTTATAAAGTAATTTAAGATGTTGGATATTGAAAAAAAAAGATTGATTAAAATCATCAATTCATTTTTCTAAATTATAAAATATTTAGTTGTTGTTGGTACTTTTTACAAAGTTTTAAACAAGGAACTGATTCAGCGGAAAGGTATAATAAAGTAGAAAATAGGAAAAGGAAATAGATTTTCCCACTGTCCCTAGCGTGTGCTATTATAACAATGATTATTTTACTCAAAAATTGATTATTTTAAATAATATATTTGTAAAAATAACTATACATTACGAAACTCATAAAAATTTGACATAATTTCTTTGCCATCATTTCATGACGTAAAGCAGATTATTTTGGAAATTTAGAAATACATTTGTCAATAAACTTACCGCATATATCTAAAATAATGATTATTTCTCTGTATCTGTCGGAATTGTCTAAAAATAACTATTACTGTAATAATAATTATTTTACATAAAAAAACTGATTAAAGATTATTTGAAATAATATCACATTAAATCTAATTGTACATTAAGAAATCACCCCCCTCCCCAAAAAAGGACACAACTTCCTTAACATCACTTCATGATGTAAAGCAATTTGTTTTAGAAATTTAGCCATACATTTGTCAATAAACCTACCATATACATCTATAAAAATAATTATTTCTCTGTATCTATCGGAGTTGACTAAAAATAATTATTAATGTAATATTAATTTTACACAAAAAAAGATGGCTAAAAATTGATTTTTAAAAATAATATATATAATATAAGAAAAAATTTTGCTTTTTGTTCCCAAAAAAATTGTTTTATCATCATTTCCCGATGTAAAGCAATTTGTTTTAGTAATTTAATCACATATTTATAAGTAAACCTACAGTAGGCATCTATATTAATAATTACTTCTCTATACTAAAGGGAGTTGTATAAAAATAACTTGTAATAATGATTATTTTACACAAATAAGCTGGAGTGGTCTCCCCAAAAGTTTCTCGCATACTCTCTACTAAATTTGTCATGACAGAGAATGTCCTACATGGCACTGGTGCACGACAGTTACAAAATATTAACTTTTGGCGTAATTTTCATTTTACTTAACCGATCATGTCATCCTTGGCGGGTTTTTTTTTTTTTGATGATTAATCCCTGGCATATATGATTTTGAAAGTACCGACCGACAGTTAGTAAATTTTTTGTTGAGTTTTCCTCAAAATTTGATAGACCTTCTACACTATAGATGTTAAATCTGTATATCGATTTTTATCTACCTATATCTCTTCATTTTGTAATTATCGTGTTAAATTATGTACGAACAGCCGGACAGATGAACTTCCTCTGAACAGAGTTTTCTCAAAATTTGGTAAAAATCTGCAAAGTTGATGTAAAGACCACATACTAATTTTCAGCCATCTACCTCAAAGCATTTTTAAGTTATCTTTGTCACAAACAGATAGACAGAAGGAATTTTCTAAAATTGTGTTTAGAACTCAGGGAAGTCTAAAGATAAACAAAATCTCGAGTTCGAATTTCTTGACAATTACTATACTTTCTCTATACTTCGTATATGAGAAAAAAGTGGTCCGGAAACCGATTGTTTAAAATAACAAAATAATAAATCTAATTGTGCATTAGCTAATTCACAGGAAATAGATTCACCGTCTTTAACATTATTTCATGATGGAGACAATTTTCTTGAAAAAATTTACTTTACAGTCTCCAATAATTTAATAGCAAAATTGTTACTACGAATAAAGAGCAACGAACCCAAAAGTTTTAGAAAACAAAATAGAGAAAATCAATAAAAATGGTTAAGAAACTAAGTCTTAAATAATTTTGCTTTTATCCGTCTACGAATTCGATTCTTATTCGATCTACGAATTCGTATAGAAAATATGACGTTCTCTCAGTTTCTTTCTGTTTACAGAAATGATAATCTGATATGTGATAAGTTCAACATATTCAGCAGCAGACCCGCTTCCAATGGTGAGCAAGAGTTCCAGGCCCTCTTCCAGAGCTTATGCCACAGCACAAGCACCGCACCCCGGAGTGTGTAGGGATGCTAATTCCTAATCATGGATTCAAATTGAAATCATAAATTTGAATTCATATTTATGTACTTAACCCTTACCCTTTACCTTATAAACCCTTTTGAGAGTTAAGCATATATATACCAAAATGCGATATGTACAGCTGGGAGGTAAGTACAATATTTTCGCATAAAATTCCGAATATTCTAAAGTTGGCCCTATTTAACATCAATAATTGGACAATCTGCCGTTAATTGAGAAAGTTAGGGCTCGAAAACGATAAAGGATGCCATCCATTCCCGAGCATATATATGTGAATTTTTGTTTAAAAACATGTCTAAATGCGAGAAAGTTTGCACGGAAAAAATCTATATTCCGTTTCGGTCATACGAAACCAAATTTAATTCCAGTGTCTTTCTTGTTCATAGAAATAAAATGACGACAATAACATCAGTAGATTTGAATAATCTATTTGCGAATGAGAAAATTGTGATTTAGATATGATAAAGAATATGATACATTCCTCTGCAATTCTTCTGCAGTAAATTTGATTGAAATACTCACTTTTCTATTTCAAAAGTTCTTTTTTTTTCTTTTTTTACGAAGGTATGGTTTGCGGTACTAGCAGAAATGTATTACAGAGCGAAGACTAAAGAACAAAGAAATGCAATCTCCCTCTCCTTGGGCAAGTATAATTATGAGCAACTAACGTTGAAATTAAGAAATATCACTACATTCAATTAAGATTTCTCCTTACGATTCTAAACACTTAAAAAATTGATATATTTTCAATTTTTTTTAATTGATATACAATTGATATACAAAATCAGCCTTAAATAATAATCGGTTGTTACAAGTGATCCAATAAATTTCATTGTAATATGTTAAGATTTTAATCTTAAAAATTTCTATTGATCTATAATCTGAATGAACTGTAATTTGAATGAAATCGATATTCCTGTCGAAATTCGAAAACAAAAATTCATTAAGAAAAATTATTTTTCATTTCACTTCTTTTCGTGATCTACTGATTAATACGAACATAGTTGTATCATTTTCATTTGACGCCACTTGTAATTTTCAATGTCGTATTAACATTTATTACTACAGATAATCACGTCGCTGCTACTCGAAATGTTGTATGGGAAAAACTACACTTACAGCACATTTTGATACTTTTATGAGACATGGAACTGAGATCGTATTAAGCTGTAAGGGACCCAATATCAACGCAGTTTCCGATTCCCATTTCTTTTCCCTATTTTCCGAAACCAGAATTTAATTTAATTTTTATATAAGCAGTTTTTAAGTAACAAGTTAAATAACATACGGAAATAAAACTTCGTGAGACTTTAATTTATTATTTCAAAAATAAAAATTTTAAATTTAAAAGCATGGCAAAAGCAGTCAAAATACTCAAATGCAAAATTTAACACTGCTGTGCACGTGAGCCGGTCGACCTACTACAAAATAAGTTGAACCACGCTGATTGGGCATGGGAATTCGGAATCAGGAAAAAATAATGTTCTGATATTTAAAAGACACTTTATTTTAATCTGTATACACTAGAGCACCATGGCCGTTTGTAAATCATACAAAAGCGTAAAATTAGATTATCTTGAAAAAAAAAAAAAAAGAGCTTAGCCCTCTACCCCCCTCTCTCCAATTTATGGGCAGTAGCTTATTCTATTTATTTGTTAATCCGGCTCTGATCAGAACCTCTACTGGCATCTGGGGTTTTGTTTTTGATTTGTAACTTTAGTTCAATTGGCAGAGTAATCAGAAGAATTCGAGAGAAATTTTCTATTCCAGTGTTTTGCTTCAATATCATATTTAGCCATATCTGGTATAAGATATTTAGATATAACTGCATCAATATATCTACACTTAATCAATATGTAAACACCATATACATATCTATTCTGATCATATGTGTGTTAACAAGATTATGAGCAAAATAAGACATAACTTTTACAAGTGGTGTACAAAGTCTGCCAGGGGGGGGGGGGGGTTGCGGCGGTTGATATGCACCCGGGCCTCGTGACTGAGGGGGGCTCCTCCGTGATTAAGAATTAATATAGTGTTCTGAACAATAATAGCATTTACACGTACTGAAAGTATATAAGTTTGTTTCCACGCGGCTGGCTGAACTTCGACTGACGCCGTTATTACGCAATGATCGCAGTGATACCTATCAAAGGGGGGGGGAGTTGATTTATGAATAAAGAAATCCCCTTCAGACATGTTAAGGCAGAGCGGCGCCACTTCTGGGAGCATACGGCTCCCAGAAATCGAGGCTGATGCTGGGTTCAAATGGACGTGTAAATCATCAGCTGTACACCTTTTTTCTGCATCTAATGTAATATTTTTTATTCGTGCATCTATTATGTTTGTTTATATTAAATTGCTCAAACAAAAAGTAAAATGAAGATAAATTAAATGATCAACTCCTAGCAATGCACATTGCATTACTACTTCACCTGCCATGACCGGAATGAAAATAATTAAGGAAGAAATTTTAATGCAACAGTCGGAGGGTTTGGAAATATATGAAGTTCATAGTATATATTGTAGTCGTGTGCAAAATATTGCTAATATAAGGTAAATAGATTTACAATCACTTACCTCATCTACTAGGTAATTGCTTATAATATAGCATATACTAATTTGATAATTCATTCTATAAACTGCTTAATACTGTTAGATACAACCATGTCCACGCCAAGGAAATATCCCTCTGGGTGTCAAAAAAGAAACTTATCAGAAAAGAAAAAAGAAGAAAAGCTAAACTTTAAGAAGTCACAAGTGGATAGATTTGTTTCTTGGCTACGAAGTAATTCTGGCAAAGAAATTGCTACAGGTTCAGAAATAACAATTCAAACTTCAACTGGGGAAGAAAGTTCCGTTCAAAGTAAACAAATTTCATCGTTTCAACGAAAATGTTGAAAGGATGAAATTTGTTGAAGAATCGTGTGCTTATACAAATGTGACCGAATCGAAAAATAATGATGAAAATGACAATAACAAAAATGATCAAGAGAGTATGTATGATCCTGGTTTATGGCCAAGTATTATAACTGATAAATTTAAAATGTTTCGTGTCCAGCACAAAGGAATTTTTGCTAAAAATTGTGAAGGTAGATCATTTTTCACTACATACTACTTTAAAAAAATGCCAAATGGTGAAACTGAACTTCGGTTAATTTATTTAAAGACACAAGACTTTGTATTTTGTTTTTGTTGTATACCTTTTTCCAAAAGAAGAGGAAATGACCAAACTACACGATTTATAGGTGGCTATAATAACTGGAGAAAGCTGTCAACTCAATCCAAGATCACGAGCGTTCTAGTTGTCATTTTAATTCGTTTATTGCTTGGGAAGAATGACTAAATTTACGTTCAACTATTGGTAAAACAAATCAAATTAAATGGTTCTATTTTTCTAATCTTCCACTTCTAGGAAATCGCGAAATAAAAGGATATCCTAATAATGGACATTTTTTATGTTTGGTCGAATTATTAAGTAAATACGACCCTATGCTAATGGATCATATAAACAAAATAATAAATTCGAAAAATAGAATTGTGCATGATTTAGCACATAGCTCAAAAGAACAAATTATCTCTGTGAACAAAATTAAACGTCATATAAAAGCAGCCATGTACTATAGTATTCAAAGGGAATGTACTCCTGATATTTCCCAAAAGGAACAAGCTTCAATCATTATTAGGTATTTAAAATTTGAAGGGAAAAGGTTAACTATAAACGAGTGATTTATAGAGTTTATTTAAGTAACTGATATGACTGGAGAAGGACTAACAAAAACTCTATTGAAAAGATTTACTGAGCTTGATTGAGTAGTAACATGAAAGGGAAATATAAAGGAGTGCAATCCAGAATACTTTCTCTAAATCCGCATGCAATTTATGTTTCTTGCCTATCACATTCCTTTAATTTATTAATTTGTGATGCCGTTTCCAGCAGTATATATAGTAAAAAAAAACTTTTTTGGGATATTACAAATATATTTATATTGCAATGGGAAAAAGATGGGAAATTCTGCAGAACATTTAAACATTACTTTTAATCCATCATGTGACATTCGTTGGGAAGCCAAAATAAATTAGGTGAAAGCAGTGTATACACAGTTTGAAGAAAACTTGTAAAGATCTAGAAGAATTTATTGATGTTTAAATGATGTAAGTAACGATAATACAGCGGTATCAGAAGCTAAAAGTTTATTAGGTGCAAGAAATGTCATTTATTTTCAATTATTTTATGTTTAATTGTATTGTTTGCAATATTTTCCAAAATTAATGCTATCAATAAACGACTTCAAGCAGAAACAAATTTTCTTGACTCGGATTTCAATTTAGTCAATAGAATTAAAACTGAAATCCAAAATGTAAGAACAAACTTTAACACATTTTTCGACGAAGCAAAAGTGCTAGCTCATAATTTGAACATTTTCCTGAAAAACGAATTCGAAAAAGGAAAAAATTATATCCCGAAATTATATATATATATATAGCAAAAATTTAGATAAAATAAATATAACAGATTGTTACTGTAACAAAGAAAACTATAAATATTTTATAGATGTTGATAAAGGTCATATTATTACAGGTAATTTAAAAATTATTGAATCCAACTCTTTAAGAGATTTAATTGGAAGAGGATCAAAATTTAGATTAAGAGAAGAAATAAACCATGTCAAAATTTTGATTTCTATTGGTAATGATTTGGATGTTTTTATTGCTAAATTATCTGGAAAATACCATTGGCCTGCGGAAGGTTTCGGAGAATGGAAAGTGAGAACTTTAACGGAAATTAAAATAAAAATGAATATTGATTTTGACAGATCTAAAGAACGTGAGATTTATTTTAGTAAAACATTGAAAAACGAAATAAAAAGTTTAAAAGAAAAATTTGTTATTTCAGTAATAGATAAATCAGCAAATAATTTCTGTTTAATTTGTAAATATCATTATAAAGAACTTTTAATTAACGAATATAAGTCTAACGTAACTTATATGTTAAAGAACACCGGGAAAAAGGAATTAGATAAAAAAAAATGCTAGCTTTCGCAAAAATAAAAAACAAACAAAAAAAAACTAAGACTTACACTCTTAACTATCCTTATTTATTCTTAACAGTTAAATTTCATAAAAATCCATTAAAATTAAAATTCGTGACCTGTAGCACTGGCAGTTATAATTACTATAAGGGTAAACATTTCTTTAAATACTTAAAAATTATCCTGGACAAAATAAAAGATGGAGACAACTTTATTATTTCTAGTAACAAAGAAGTTCTGGATTTTCTTAAAGATAACAACATTAATAAACTTAATACTTTTGATTTCGAAAATTTATACACTAATCTACCTCATGAAAAATTAATAAAGGTCTGCACTTTTATATATGACGAATATTTAAATGAAAATATCATTCCTAAAAATAACTGGCTTGAGTTATGTAATTTAAATATTACTGAAAATTACATTTTTAATGGTATTAATTTTTATAAACAAGTTAAGGGCATTCTCAAGTGCCTTAGCTAATATTTTCCTACATTACTATGAGAAAAAATAATTAAATATAATTTAATAAATGGTTGGAGGTATATTGATGACTGATTTTTGATAAACTTCGACAATACTAATATTGTTACCAATTGCTATCCAAAAGATTTAATTCTAACAGAAACAAATAAAAATCAACTTGAGGCTACCTTTCTAGATTTAAAAATCGAAATTGCTAATGATAAAACAATAGTTGGTATCTACGATAAAAGGGATGAATTCAACTTTAAAATAACGAAACTTTGTAATTATCATTCCAATCTAAACTCTAAAATTTTCAAAAATCTAATTTTCTCACAAGTTAACAGGATCAAAAGGGTTTGCAATAATAAAAATTCCTATACTGAAGCATCAAACAACCTCATTAAAAATGAATTTCCTAGAAATTACTGTAATGTCAATTTTTAATTAAACAAGGTATGGTTTGGGATTAATCCTTTTGCTTAAATAAAAATAGAACTTTCCTTGCATATTATATCACTCAATAGGTGGCGATGGGGGCCTACAATTTTTACCTAAATTACCGTTAGCTTTGAGTTTTAATAAGCGGGAATCATAATCGATAGCTTAAAATTTCCTTGACTGCTGATGGTATGTTCTTGCCTTTTCGTTTTTTCTTTAGTGTTATTTTATGGTATTTTGGTTTTTATTGTTATTTTTGTTATTGTATTTTTACTTATTAGTGGTTATTTTCTTCTAATTTGTTGTTTCGTATTTTCCTTTCTGTTAAAATAGTATATCTCTTCGGCCTAATTTCAGGGGATTTTCAGGACACGAGGAATCATTATTAGACTTCATTGTCTGCATTTCCTTCACAGAAAAAAAATCCCTTTTTTTTCAATCCCTGCCTGAGGGTGACCCTTGAAAAAGTCTTCAGGCCGGATTCTTTTTATATTTTTTTATTTGGCTTAATTTTTATTTGGTTTATTTGATTTTCCTATTAACTTGGTTTTAATACTTTTGTATCAAATCATCTGTATTTTAGAAGTAGCTGCATTTGCGCTCTCTAAATAGTATGAAGTTTTTTTCCTGTTCCTTTTTTGGTTTTTGTTTGAATAGGAAATA
>JAPMOR010103771.1:69427-127989 GCA_026543865.1 Argiope aurantia | reverse complement strand
GGGGGGGGGGGGGGGGGGGGGGGGGGGGGGGGGGAACAAAAGTAGCTCACCTCCACGTGGAGTTCCCTGGGCAACGGTGCAGTTCTTTGGAACTGCATCGGCTAAGAGGCTACTAAAGTATGAAACAAATAAGGAACTTTTTATTTAATTCGACAAAACTACACACCTAATTTTTGATTCTGCGTTTTAATGCTACAAAATTTCATTACAAGCATCAAATTCAGAACATGCAGTACGTGTATTTATGGTAGCAACAACTGCAATGTTTTTTAGATGTAAGAATTATATATTTTTTATCCTAAAAAATAAAAAAGAATTTAAAATATGTTTTTGACAAAATATTGTCGTAGAACTCACACATACAGAAAATCAGTAGCGTTGACAATCATAAATCTGATGGAGGAATCTTATAATGACTTGAATTTGAAAAATTATAGTGGCAAAAATTTACAAATGCATAACATAATTCGTTGCCATATATTTATAGTCGGTTATGACAAAGTATATTAAAGGGCTTATGGTCAGAGCCGGCCTTGTCTTCAAAAGGGCTTGGGTGCGAGAAGTCATTTGGGGCCCGAATTTTTTTGTAAAGCGAAAAAAAAAAAGTTCAAATCTGAACATATATTATTAATGCATATTTATTTAATGCGTTATTTTTTTGTTGTTGTTGCTAATACATCAATTATTTCAGAAAAAGTACATTTTTTTTCTCAATTTCTTTTTCGATACAACAAGTGCATTTAAGCGTTTTGAATACATGCTTGGCTGGAGATAATTCTTTTTTAATTTTAATTTGCTTAAAGAACGCCAGTTGCTGTTGCAAGCTAGAGGCGACAAAGAGGGGAGTTAATATTTAATTAAATTATGTAGGTTTTAATTTATATATATTTTTAAATATTAACTAGATTTTTCATGAAGGATTTAAAACGAATACTATCGATTGAAATTGATTAAAATTTATAAAAAATGTGTTGAGTAAAATTTGAGAACAAATTTCCTTTTTACTTAATATTTAAGAAATAAGTTTCTCCCTTGTGCTGTATTTGAGGTAAATTGCCATCTCATATTAGTGTAGTAATTAGTTAAACAAAGGAAGTGGAAGATAAAAGAAAAAGAGTAGAAACGCACAAAAATATGCTGAAAGATAAAATTCACGCTAAACTAATGCAGAAAAAAAACCCATCAATTTAAGAAGCACCAGTTTTCAAAATCCCTTACATGAGTGTTCAGTGCTTCATAGAATAATGAAGAAACCGAATATGCATTTTGGGCGCTCATTTGTCAACCAAATGAAACTCAAAATTCCATGCCAAACTATTTTAATGATAAGATCACTTATCAGATTTAGTCGCTGTTACAACGTTTACAAGCTTGTGAAAGAGCAGATCGACAGGCGGTCAATCCAAATTTGAAATACTTTATATATTAAATCGCCGGCAAGAGGTAGAGCGTCTTTCTCGTGATCTGGGCGTCAAGGGTTCGAGACCTGGTTCGGGTGTGGTTGCTCTTCCCCTTTTGTTCTATCTGTGAGGTGTGTGAAAGAGCCCCTCTGTAAAAAGGGGTTGTGCAAGCGAGTGTGTAAATATCATCTTCATATGAGATGGAATCAGACTTCTGCATTCGGGTGTTCAGGGGTCTTTATCCTCAGAAGCTACTGGACTCCTCTTTTCGTTATAACGCGAACACGACATAAGATAATGAGTAATATTTACTGTTAAATCTGTACATCAAGTATTACTCATTTAGCGTTCTTCGTTTTGTTGTTATAGTGCTAAATTACTTTCGGATCATCAAATGCACTTCGTCCAAAATTTGATAGAAATTTAAAAATCTGAAGTAGAAACCATATACAAAATTTAATCCATGAAGCTGCAAACATTTGTGAATAATTATGTTCACTCATAGGCGTTATTTTATTTTTAAAAAAATGAGATTCTGAGAGATCTAAAACGTGCTGATTCGTCAAAGTATGGGGTCCGAATTTTTTTAAAAACTATTACAAGTGCAAACAATAAAACTATACTTTAACTATCATGTATAAATTATAAACATTTTTTTAAACTATTGTAAGTCCTGGCTAGGCACACCATCAACCCATTCTTATTTGACTGACTGTCGACGAGTTTTCAAAAAGTTGGCACGATTTTGTCCTGTTTTGCAAGTAACTGGGCATTAAGCTTAAGTCTTACCGAATCTTTAATTACTGTGTCTTATTATAAAAAGTATCCAGAAACTGAATTGAAGCTTCAAGTGACACAAATAATACACTTTCCATTCATTTTGTTAAAATTTAATAATACGGAATATATTAAATATAATTACTATTTTGCAGCTTTTTTTAATTTTCTGTTAAACTCATCTTTAATTAGGAATCTGTTTTATACATGAAAAAACTTAATATTTTGAAAAATGATGATATAAATAATTTATATACATTCTTCCTACATTTATCCTTTAAGCTTTATACATGATTTCAGTTTTAAACTTTTAGAAACCTCAAAGGCGCCAGAAAAATTGAAAGTTATTCTAAGTGAGAGATTAAGAGCTATTGAAGGAATTTGTGTAGCTGTTGTCAGGCTTTGTCGCAAGACACAAAATATGAATTAGAGAAATGTTCCAAAAACTTTGTAAAGTTTTATAACACAGATGAAGATGAAAACCTAATCCAAGAAATTTCTTACGGTATTTAATTTTGAATGAAAGAGGTGTAAATAACGCACAAGACATATTGTAATGAATACTAAATAATAATTATAATGAGTTATTTCTTATTAACTGTGTTAAAACTTTTCTTTACGTTGGAAGTTACTACAGCAAGTGCTGAGCGCTCTTTCAGCAAATTAAAATTAAAAAAGAATTATCTTCGGTCAAGCATGTGTTCAGAAGGATTAAAGGCACTTGCTGTATTAAGCATCGAAAAGAAAATTTCAAAAAATTGTAATTTTACTGAATTAATTGATGTATTAGCAAAAAAAAAAAAAAAAATGCATTAAATAAATATACATTAATAATATATGGTACGTTTTTTTTTTTTTTTTTGCTTTACAAAAAAATTAGGGCCCCCAAATGACTTCTTGTACCCAGGCCTCTTTGAAGAGAAGGCCGGTTCTGTACCTCAGCTTGTACATAAGAATGATTTGCAAAACTTTTCTCATTTCTCTGACACTTTTTTTTCTTTTTTGTAAAAGAATCTTTTGGCATTCAATTCATTCCTTACTTCAATTTTCGGGAATAAAAAAAAAAAAAAGTTGAGGAAAGAAAGAGGGGGGGGGGGGGGAAAGTCAGAAGCTGAGAAAAAGTTAAAAAAAAATCGGGGGGTTTGGGGTTTAAAAAAAAAAAAATTTACCGATTTAACTACTTTCTAACTTAAAAGTTCTGGGTTTAAACAAAATCGCTGCAAGTGGAAACGACGTAAAAAAATAAATAAACTAAGATTATACTATGGTCTGGAATTGCAACAAGTACTTGGAATAATGGTTTACAATTCATAATTCTTCTAAGTTACATTTACTAAAAAATATTTTTTTTTTCTAGAATTAACCTGTTAAAGTAATTTTGCCATTTTATTGTGTGTTTGACTAAGCAAAGGCAAACATGATTCTTGTTATTAAAAGTACATATTTTTTTATTACGAATATTTTCTGCAATGTATTATTCATTCATATATTCTATATTTATTAATATAAATGCTATGGAATGTGGTGTTTAATTTTTCTTCAAATTTACTATCAGATGGCGCCAAAAATATAAAATTACAATTTATTAAAAATTAATCAATTAAATGATAATTAAAATAGAGTGTTGCCGTCGCAAACACACAGGCATGTAAAATATTGCATGACAAGAAATAAATGAAAAATTAATTCAAAATTCCACGAAAAGAATGCTTTTCACTCTCTGTCATTTCTAATTCTTCGCTTAACAACCCTAATGACTCAAAATATTCGACAATCTATTTAAAATACATTTAGATAATTTCCGCTATTCAGAAGTACGCCAACATTGATGGAGATTCTGTACAATATCTTGTGCAAATCAATTAGTGTTTGGATGAACTATTATAGCAATATTGTAAAATGAATTTATGTTGGCTAAAGTTTAAAAATAATTAATATTTAAATAACAGTTTACTTAACCATAAATTTAGTTTTCAGGATAAAAGAGTTTATTTTTCAATTAGTGCCTCGGTCTTTTATTTAATTCTATGTTTTTTTATAAATAATATTCTGTATCAATCTTTAAATTGGTTAAAATTCGAATATCATGTACACTTCCTTTAGAAATGTAACGGAAACCATGTGCCTTTACTCAAGAGTAAGCTTTTATGATGCCGCTTCGATAAGTATTTTGATTCATTTTTTAAGCTGAGACGAAATAATAATTATAACTAGTTTCGGACACCCAAATCCAAATATTTTAGTTGTTGCATCGATTTGAAAAATCTTCTAATAACACAGGATTACCTAAACTTTTTGACACTCACGAGTATATTTAGACCGAAAAGTATATTCTGTTCAGCAATAATGATGATGTATAGTTAATAATGATGTAATGATTCAAATGTATATGATTTATTACTTCATAGTAATAAAAAAAAGTCTCGTGCCTTGAAAAGGATAATCAAAATTTTCTGGATCAGAAATTCAAGTACATGTTCTGCAGACTTTTCACCATGCGTGTAACATTCGGAAAATCTATTTATTGATCCCATGATTTCGAGCTTATAAAATAGATCCCTATCAATAATCTAATATATCATGAATAAAAACTAAAAAATCAATCAATTAAATACTTGAGTGAACAAATATTTTAATTAATAAATTATACATTTCATCCTAGGATACAATTTGAGGGTAAATTCTGAAATGTCAGTTGCATACTATTTTGAAATGTGTGATTTTGTGTTAAAGTCTTTTTTTATTTAAATTATTTTTCTAGGTGTATATTTTTTTTAACTTAAGGCTACATTGAGAAACATTTAAAATGAGTCCTTTATCATTTTTTGATCTTTTTGTTTTTAGAAAGTAAGACGATTCAATCTCAACCCATATCTTAGCAGACGAAGAAAGTTTTGTTTCAGCTGATTGGCTGTCGATTAATGAAATCGTGATTGGATTGCATTCAGATGACTTCAGGTTTTTACGATATGCGATCTAGAGTTTTCGAAAAATATTAAAACTTCGAAATGACGACTCCAAGATATATTGAGCAACGAAATCGGGTAAGAAATAAAATCTAAAGTTTTATTTGTTTTTTGTTTGTATCTGTGAGCTTCACCTAACATATTGTAAACATAGCCGGCAAGGAAAATAAACACAAACGCACATCCAATCAACACACCTTCATAAATCTCATGATGACTAATTCCTTTTTTTTTTTTTTTGGTTGCAGTTAAAAATTTTGCAGAAATTACTTGTTTTTCGTATTATACCCCCTATAATACCGTGCAGAAATTACTTGTTTTTCGTATTATACCCCCTATAATACCGTTAAATAATAGAATGCCGCATTTATTTGCTACGCAGTGATTCATTTAGTTTCTGATGACAGTTCAGATGTAATTTTAGAAATTGTTGAATATTTAATTTTTTAATGTGTCAGAACGTGTTTAATATTTTTTTTCTTATGTTGATGAGTTAGAAATATTCTATAACATGTAAATTTTGTCATACTGTCTTTGTTTTTAAGGCGATTTGTTTGTTTATGTATTCTTAATGAATAATAAGTTTTTAATTATTTCGAAAATTAGCAAATAGCATACATATATTTGAAATATTTGATTAAAATATTGTTTTACAATAGATTAGCTAAGCTGATACAATTAAAATTTGGAGCAAAAAATGTAAATGAATAGTAATTTGAAAGTGAGAGTTTGCCGTATTTGAAAGGAGAGTAATAATTCCTGACAAAAACTGTTGCTTTTTCCAGCGTACATTGTATATTAATAATTCTTTTTATGCAACAGATGTTGTATAATTTAATTGAATGATTTTCTTATTTTTGTTAAAAAGTTAAGATCCTATCAAATATAATAAATTTAATAAGATGTGAAAGCAGTGAGTTGAAATAATAGGTTTCTGATAACTATATCTGTTTGATTTAATAAAATTACTCCTATTGTGAAATAAATAGAAATATGTCATTTAATTATCAATTTTACTGCAGTTTTATTAGCAGCATCCTTAACAAAAACTTGGCTGATATTTGGGGTGACATGCGAGATCTTAACTGTAGTTCTCTAATAAAATAGCACCCATCTACTAAAAGAATAATACAAGTATATAAGCCTCAAGATAACTGAAAATCTTTTGATGGAATAGTAACTCTAAATTAGAAAGTAGATTTTTTTAAATAATATTAAATTAATAGAAAAATTGTACATATGTTTTTCTGAAGATACTTACTCTGTTATAAATTATGTTTGGAAATGTTATGCTATTGCTTGACAAACAATACTTCTTATTTCAGTTTTTAAACTTCCACCAAAACTAAATTTTTTCCATACATATCTGAATTTTTTCTGACTATTTTAAAATTTGGAAAATTGAGATATGTAATGTTACTTGCTAAGTGATAGCAAATTACATTATTTCTTTTCTACTATTGGTTGTATTAATTGCATTTATATTGCTGATATTTTTCTCTTCTAGTATTATTTTTAGATGAAAAGTTTTGGATTTGATCCTTTTGTTTTAAATTTAGGTTATGTTAGGAAGTCTTCCTGAAGACTTTTTACGAGTCGAATCTGCTGATTCTAGAGATGGCACTACCAACACTCATTCTCAAACAAGACAAGGTACCCAGCAGCAACAAAATTATGCCCAAGCTAATATGGCCACACAGATAACACTTGGTGTTGTGGGGGTAAGTGTTATGGATGTTAATAGATTTTTAATTTGTTATGTGAAAATTAAACATGCAGCCTTTCAATATTTTTTAAAGCAATAATGTGATTTTATTCTTTTTTTAACCCTTTGCATTCGGATGGTGTCTTTCACTCACCATTCAAGATAGTGCATAATTTTGACATTTTTTTTTTAAATTTTGATTTTAAAAAAATACCTAAAGAATGGTAAGATGTAGATTAATTTTTTGGTAAAATTCAATTTAAAACTATAATAGATCCTTGTATTAGCGGAATAATTTTGTATTAGCGGAATTACTTGGTACGAATTAAAGTGCAAAGGATTAAATGAAATAATCAAATCTACTCATTCTAAAAATCAGTTTATTTGAAAAAGAAAAGTTCTGTATAAATTTTTTGTTAGATGCATGTTGTAGTAGTTATTATTTAATTTAATCTAATTTTTTAAATTTATTTAAGAAGTTTAGAGTATAAGTAATTGAAATATTTAATGTATTATTAGAATTTGAAAAAATTTGTAAATTTTCCACCAAACAAATTTTATTGGAATATCAAAACTTTTTTAATGATTGATTAAAATAATTTCTTCAGTTAGATACTTTATATTAATATTTTACTTTTTAATAAAGGAATTGATTCTTTTACAATGAAAATGCTAGCTAATTTTTTTTTTGTTCAAGTTGTCAATGTTTTTTCTTGTTTATAAATTTTTTATTAAATATTTTGAGTATATTTATCCTATAAATATCTACTTAATATTTGTAGTAGAAAGGTTATTCATTTCAATTTTAATAAGTTTTAAAATAGTAATTAAAGCAGAGTTTTTCAAAGCAATGTATAGTCGTGATCAATAGAATTAAAAGCTTAAGATTATGCACTAGTTATTGTCAAGTTCAGGTATAGCCTAATCTGTGATATTAGATATCTTTTGATTTGGAAGCCATATCAACTTGTCTTTCATTGTTCAGAATAGATAAAGTTTTCATAATTAATTTAATGGTTTTAGGTAAGATTAAAGAAATATTTATATTGAGATAATTGTATGTCCTACGAAGAGTGACAGATATGTGGGTTTTGTGTGAATTGCATGCCAATATTCTTAAGATACTGTTATCCCTCACCCCCTTTTTTTTGTCATTGCATGGCTATGCTCATCTGTATTGATTATTTTTGTTGTCGGATAACTTCGAAATAGATTATTGAAATGGATTGAAGATTGCCTTTCAGGCTTAAATATCATTCAGTATATGCAGCATGCCTTATGTGCCCAAGATGCATTGTGTCACCTGGCTTCTCAAAGTGCAGTATAGAAGAGTTGTATTATTTTCATAAGACTTTATTAACAGTTAGACAAGTTTTGTTAAATCAAGATTGGAGGTTCGAATTTCTGTTGACAAGTTTACATGTGACTACTATTTGTATTTAAAATTTTTTTACCTTGGTATTAATAATCTTGCAAACATTGTTATTAAATCCCCCCCCCCCCCCCCAATTTATTTTTAATAATTTTTCAATATTTGACTCGTATAGTTTATCCTCTTCAATATCCAATTCTATCATACTTAGCATTCTTAGTTGGAGAATTTTATAACTTCTTGTTTTATTTTCTATTTGTATTAAGGTTCTCTAAAATAATTTTAATTTCTAATTCTTATCGCAAATGATTTTTTCTGCACTTTTTAAATCGGAATTAAAATACTTCCTTTAAAATTAATCCTTTAAAAATGCTTATATGAAGATGGCTGCTCAAATAAATATTTGCTTATATAAGACTATAAAATATATAATAATTCTTATTTTAACATTTGTCGTATGAATACTTCCTCAAATGAATAAATAATTAAAAAGATTATTATAGGGATTAAATTATATATGTAGAGACGTTAACTCTGGCTCGAAAAACAGGCCTCTATTTATGGGATTATATATCAAATTAAATATCTCTCACGGGCCCTAGTGGGAAAACCTGGTTGAGATTAATGCTTAGAGCTGGCTCATATTACAAGAATAACACACTAATTTAACATAAACGAATTTAATGAACTGGATGAACGGCTGGGCCACTTTACATCGATGAACGCTATTACAGTACTGAATACAGTTTTAATGGCGGGAGTTAGATAGCTTCTTATTGGCTGTTAAGTGATGATGCAAGCATCGCCAGGATGACACTCCTTACACCACATATATATAAAAAATAAAATAGTAGGGCTATGTGTTCATTTGGTACAAGATGAGAATATCTGTTTACAAATATTATCATCAAATGACTTCAATTCAGAATTATTAATTTCACTCATGTCAACATTTTACTATAATATTAGTTTAATTATTTTCATTATAATCCATATTTATCATGAATGTATATTACTAATTTAAATTTACATATGCTGTTTCTTTTAGGCCCAGTTAACAAAGAACTACAGTATAACTAAAATGGATCCATATGTAAGGGTCAGAATAGGACATGCTGTATTTGAAACTCAAACTGATGTCAGAGGAGGAAAATTCCCTAGTTGGAACAAAACTATCACTGCGTTAGTATAAATATTTTTAATTAATATGCTGACATGTTCTATTAACTTTGTAGCAACTATTCTCTAAGCTTAATCTAAGGATGAAATTTTAAAATTTTTATAAGACAGTTATAGCACAATTGTGCATCAGACTTGAAATATAGTAGTCTTGTGCTGTGAAATTGTTGGAAAATCACTCATCTGTTTTCCTAGAATTAATATTTGGTTCTTTCTTTACAAAGTGGATATAAGCTTCTGATATTTGGCGTGTTGTGTGACTGTTATATATGTTATTATTAAATATCATTTTCTTTTATTTAAAAAATTATTACATTATTTGTGTAATAGTCCTAATTTCTTATTATGATTGAAATGAATGTGACTAGTTATTTTTTTAATCTTTACTTATTTTTTAAACAAAATTTACCTCTAGTGTTTTAAATGTTTTAAACATTCTACTGGTGGCTATAAAATTGTGTGTAAAATTTTTATTCATTAAAATAAAATTGTTTCTTTGATGCTGTATTGGCAAAGTATCTTTATGTCCTTAAAGTGAAAGATTGTACTAGAAAATTATAATTGGAATGTTATTACAAACTTGTGATGTAATTTCTAATGAAAAAATATTTAATGTATTGAATGAAATGAATAAATTTTTAATAACTATAAAATGAATAAATTAATTTGACTTCCTTAAATTTGAATTAATTTTTCATCAGCATTTCCATTACTCAACTTGTGAATCTCAATATTGACTCATTATTAAAAATGAGTTTTGTTCTGTCAATTTTCTTTTATCTAAAGATGTTACTGTACATTTTCCTTGTCTTTTTAAAATTCTCTTATACAAATCATATGTGTTTAAATTGCTTCCTCTTCTGACTTTTAGTTGTGTATGGGTTGATTTTATTGAACTATAAAGCTTCTTCAAAATCCTCTCGAATTAACTCAAAAAATTTTAAATTCCAATTAATGCAGTCGTTTTTTTTATTGGAATAAAGTATATTTAATCATATTTTGTGTTATAATAAGTATTTCAGATTTGTTTTAAAATTTCTGTTCAGTTAAAATCATCTGTGCTAATTTTAATTTCAAATGTACTGGCATTTTGTGGTACATTGAAATTCCATTTGGAAAATCATGGTGTGTCTAGTGTCAGTTACTGTCTAGCACTTGATGTTATATTAAATCATGAACAATTATTTTTTTAATGTAGTAGATATATTATTAAAACTTGGTACAATTTTTTTCCTCATACTTAGCATATCTTTTTTATCTACTTATTTGAATAGCAGTTATTGCAGTCTGATTGTTATGATATATCCTAAGTTTTCATGATATTTATTTCAAATTGAGAAGTTTGCTAAAAATATGTCATTTTATTTTAGTGTATAATTGTTAAAAAAATTTCAGATATTCTAAGTTTCCAGCTTTGTATTGTTTAAGTTGACGATAAATAATATACGTGAGATTTTTCTTTTGTTGAATTAGGACTGCATTTTTATTTCTGTGAATCTGGGTGAAAATAGGAAATAATTTTTAATAATATTTCATAAGCGGTTTTTAAATATTTATTTTTTAAACAATACTTAAAATCTATCTTCTGTAATTTGTTTCAGATACCTTCCTCATGGTATAAGAACTATTCACATAGAGATTTTTGATGAGGTATGTGTATTTAGATTTAAAAGAAAGATTATAGATTGAATATTTGTTTAAAATTTTCATTTGCTCTCTGCTATGTGAGAAATTTTTACCATGGGATCAACATTTAGTGTAAATTTAGAAACATTGTCTTATTTATATTTATGAAAATGCTACATTTAATTTATCAAGTGGAAATTCATTATAGCTTTATTTAATTGATTCTACTATAAATTGAATAAATGTTTTTATAAGAAAATTTATGCTTATGAAAATTTTTGCAAAGGATAAAATGAATAGTGTTAAAACTAGTTATTGATCAAGTCCTAAACTTTAAAAACATTTAAACAGTTTATTTTTAGAATTTCTATAAAAAAGAGAAAAAATCTCACCTTTATTTAAAACCCAGTTTTTTATACGCTCATTTTTTTAAACTGAAAATAAAAGTATCATTGTCGTGTAATTAATATTATGTTGTCTTCACTTTTCTATCCTTCTGAGAGTATTTTGATCTTGTGGATTTTGTGTAATTATATGCGCATTCATACTTTCATTGTCTTTTAACTAAATTATTTTTATTGTAAGATTTCATTTAAAAAAGTTTCAATATAATATTATTTTTTCAGATATTTTCATTACTGCTTTTATGTACTGCTGTCATTGTACTCATTGTACAATGACATCTGGTGTCAAAAGTCGTAAGGTATCGAAAAAGCAGTAAAAGGAAAAGGGGAGGGGGTTAAAAAATTCTGAATGAAATACAGTTTCATGTCAGCATTTTATAATCAACATTAGACAGCTCCATTTATTCAGAAATAAAAGTAATGAAATTGATTTTTTACAGAAAAAATTACTCCTCAAAAAATGTCTGCTTTAGAATATTAAAAATTATTATTATTATTTTTTGTCGGTACTGCTTTATCTGTTTATTTTGAAAATGAGTACAATATTACTATTCATTTCAGTATCCTGAGCTTAACACTTTTTGACAATTCTATCGTATTAAGGGGTGAGACACTGGATGAGGAGGTGTATTTCCGGAATTCTTTGTCCTTGATTTCTGCCCTACTAGATACTTTTTCATTGAATTTTTTTTATGTGTATATGAATGTTTCTGTTCGCATTTATTTTAATTCAAAATTGCTTTGTTGATTACTTATGTGACGGATTCTAGTGGCAAAAGTATACATTTTAAAATAATATTTTTAAGTAAAAAAATCATTAATAATATTTTTAAAAATATAAATTATATAAACGAAGCATTTTAATATAAAATCATTATTATTTTGTAAAAAAGTGATTTACTGTATCTTAAGCATATAAATCTTTCATTTATCATCATAAATTAATGTTATGCCCTTTGCAGTAAATAAAAATTTCTCTGAAATATTTTATTGTGAATTAATATCTTTTTCTGATTATATTATGATTTATTTGCTGTGTTTACACTCATGAATCTGTGAGTAACCCAAGTTTACTTTATTATTAAATGTAAACATCTTTTGTCTTTTCTTTCATCACTATTTTGACGAATTAAATCCTTCCTAATGCTTTCAGCTTTAATAATAACTTTTTAATAATGATGAACTTTTATATAAAATATCAAGTTATACCTCTTCAAAAAGTTGAGAATCATGAAAAAAGTTTCAGAATTAACTTCATCAGTTTTTTAGAAGCACATTTTTAAAGTTATCATTACAAACACTTTAAAAGTTACATTTTTTTTATTTCACTTTTATGGAATTTAACTGAACAAAATGCACAATTTATTGTTGGCTAATAGTGTTAACAATTAATAATAATTAGTGTAATACTATTAAATTGAAAGTAGTAATGAGTATTTAAAATAGAAAACATTTTATATATCTTTATGTATTGCACCATTTTCGTATAGTACTATTTAACTATCTCTAAAAATACATATTCAGAGCTTTGCATTTTACTTAAGTTTATCATCTTCAATTTTTCACTGTGTTCATGAATTAATTGTTTGTGTTACAAAATTTGAATTAGGTTTTTGTAGAAGAGATGAGGTTCTTACCTTCCATTTCTAAGCAAGTTGTCTCTTTCATCAGCAATGGAATATTAAAATTGATAATTTAAAATAATTTGTTTGTAATGGAAGAAAAATCTAATGCCTAATTTTGTAATAAATCACAGGGATGCAATTCATATATTGTAATTTTATGATGAAATTATGTTATGTCTTTTAGAATACACTTACTCCAGATGAACGCATTGCATATGCAGATTACGTTTTGACAGATGAAGCTCTACAAGGAAAATTTGTTGATACTTGGGTCCCATTGAGTGGCAAGCAAGGTGAAGGAAAAGAAGGATCAATCAATATAACCATTTACATTAGAGTAAGTTGCTTCACATCTTTCAGGTTTAATTTTTTTAAAATCTATGTATATTCAAGTAATCATAAAAAGATTGATTTTATTTCTGTAAAAATGTATATATTTGAATCTAAATACTAGAAATAGATAGAAGTTATGCTCAGGAGTATTATATATTTAATATTGGCTTTTAAAGCTTTTTTTTTTTTCAGTTTAAAAGGTTGAAAAATGATAATAAGAATTATTTGGAAAACTCTCCAAATTAATAGGTATTTAAAGTGATGCATGGGGGGTGAATGACCTGGGTTTAATCTAAAGAAATGCCACAGAGTGGAAATATTAATTCTTTAATATTCTCCTGTTTAAATTACCCAGATGATGATAATGATGAAGTCTTAATATTTTTTTTGCAATTGCTGTTTAGCATTTCAATACCACTACTATAATGTTATAATTTCTTATTTTATAAAATGCAGGGTATTGAACATGTTAGAAGTGTTCAGATTTAATTACTGCAATAAAAGTAATCAAATTTAATAAAAGCAGCATAAAATTATCTATAAATTTAATTTGCATTAAAGAGACTATATCACAAATCTTATTTTGGCTAATGAAGTTCAGTATGGGCATCCATATATGGTTGCCCTTATCTCTGAATATAAAATTTTAATAATATATATATAATCTTAATTATATTTAAATATATATATCTTATAAAATTTTTAGTTCTATTTCTGTTATTAAATCTGATAACACTCATTGAAATCATCCAACATATAGATCTTTTAATGATATACTGTCATTTGCAAGACGTTTTTTTGGAATACATCAAGGTCCAGAGTTTGGGCATTGACCTCATTTTGCTGACTTGCCATTAACATGTGACTGGTTCAAAAAACAATTCAAAATAGCTATTAGTAAAAATTACTGAATTTTATGAATGAACGCTGTGAATAGTGCTCATCCATGACATTTAGTAATGATTTTAGATTACAAAAATGAAATAGTGATTATGGCATAGATGATAATTATGGTATAGCAGTTTAATTACAAATCATGCATTTTTTTAAATATATTTCAATACACTTGTCTACTTTTAGTTCTCTTTAGTCTGGTATAACTTATATATTAAAATATTTTGACATTCATGTTACATTTGTAAGTTGCATTTTACCTGAAGAAATAATTCAAGAATATAATATATATATATATATATATATATATATAACCTTCTTTTCTGAAAATCGATCGCAACTCTGTTTTTTTTATAAATTTTACCTAAAAGGTTTTTAAATTTTAGAATAAGCTGAAATTTTGCAATGATACATAGGCTATAAAAAAATCTGTATTTCTATTGTTATAATTTTCTTTCCATTAGTGAGGGGGGGGGGCAGTAGTTTTATGCATGCATGTGCACACACACACACACACACACAAATCAGGAATCGTTTAATTTGTGGTGCATTAAATCTATAGCAAAGCCAGCATTTTACTTCTGTATAAATAATCTTTCAATGTTTCATTGCAATAGAAATATTTAATACAACTTTCAAAAATATGAAAGAGAAATAGTATCTTAGAATAATAAATAGTACATAAGAATCTAAAACATTTTAGTAAAATAAAAATAAATAAATAGAAGAAATAAAAGCATTAGCATATTTATTTATCCACGAGACATTATGTTGCATTTTTAGAAAGCTGATTAAAATCCAAATCAGTGACATCTTTCAGTATCATTTATTAATTAATTTTTTTAATGGTTTTTGCATGAACAAAATTTCTTTTAGATTGAATCAAAAATAGAATTGTTCAATTAAAGAAAAGCCATAATGGATTTCTAAGTCTTTGAACAATTGTTGAATATCTGCTCAGTTTAGCATTATCATATTAATCAAAAGCTAATCCAATCAAGTCCTTTTTAAAAGAAAAAAAAAACTTATTTTATTTTTGTAAATTATTATTGAATTAAAAATATTCTTCTGAGTTTTCAGAGTCCTATTTTTCGAAACCAGAAATTCTTTAAGTTTCTGAATGTGCTGTAAATGATTTTAGAATCCATAGTGAATACTTTTTTTCTTTGCATGAACTATGGAATAAAAACAAATTTTTCATTTTCTTTCAGTATGTATTAGTGTTCCTGGAAAGCAAAAAATCTATAATAAGCCTTCATAAATTAATATGCATTTTACATAATTAAAATATATTAAGATATTCTACATAAGTTTTATTTTTTAAGCTGTCAATAGGTAAAAATCTTAAAGTTTGTAAGATATTGCCATTGCCCCAATATATATTTACTTTTTTTTTAATTGCACAACCTGTGCAATTATATTTTGTTGCAGATTGTTGTTCTTTCTATTCTTTGAAAAAAGATGTATTGTACTCTTCTAGCCAAATTAATAAATAAGAAATTTAAGAAATGGATTTATTAAAAAACAAGAGTTTCCTCAAAGTGTGTTTTCTGTACTTAACTACATTAGCCTGTTACAGGGAAATGATCTAAATGAAGACGTACTAGAAATAAACACTCATTCTGTTTTATGATTAAGTAAACACTTTTCTTCTTATTACTTAAATGAACTTTTGTTTTATTACGTAATGTTTGGTATATTTTCACATTATTTTTGATTTCCTTATTTTAACCTGCACTTTTCAGTATTATGTATTAATTAATATAACTGATTACTTTTATCATTTCTTTGCAGTCTGTGCCTTACTGGTCTTCAGTTATGCCAGCTGCTCCTCCATTAATGGTCATTCCTCAGCCCGCTTTAGGAGTCTGGCCATATTATGTTGGTGGTAAGCCAATATTTCTCTTTATTTTTCCTTTTATATGCTTGACATTGCTGAAATGAACATTTTTTTGATATGAGTTTATGTAGAAAGGTACTATTTTATGCCAGATAGTTCATTTATTCCTTTATTGTATCTATGAACTATTCAGTTTAAATTGTTGTATTTGAGTTTAATGATCTAACTACTGAGTAATATAATAATACATTACTCAGTCACAGATTATTTCTCTGATTACGTTAATGTTTCTTGATGAATAATTTTTCTTGCATATATATAACATTGTAAACATAATTGCAGGGGCAAAAAGAAAACAAATTTGGAATTTAATTTGATTTTATTTTAACAAAAGAAGCATGATTTGTACATTGGTAGAAACAATAAAACAGTCGTCTATCTACATCATAATTAAGAACAAAGTGAAAGTAATTCTTCTCTGAATTATTTTACTAAGAGATTTAGATGTGGATTGTTTTGACACATGTCTTTGTGGAAAAGGTACATTAAGTATCTTTGAAAAGAATGGCTAGTTGTTAGGGATTTTCATCACATTGCTTAGAGCAGGAGAAATTGTAATAGTCATAAATATTTTAGAATGTGTTAAAAATTAATAAAGAAGTGGTTTTTGATCAGGAGATAACAGAAGATTTTAGAATTAAGTAACATGGACTGAAATCAATTAAGATTTGAATTAGATTAAGAATATCATTAAAAACACTCACTGCATTGATATCCCAAGGCAGGAGGAAGGGAAGAGGAATTATTAGTTTTTTTAAAACTATATTGTATATTTTGTGTGCTTTCATTTTTTTCTTATTGTATGATATTTGATATTTAAGAAATTGCATGTTAGTAGACCTCTTTTGTATGAAAGTTGCTATTTTGTATTTTGCCTGAATATCTAACTCTTCCACACATGTTGATTTATTTATATAATTTATATTTTTATATTCATTTATATTTATTAGAACTATTTATACCAAAATATTGAAATTGATTTTTTAATTTATACTTTTATTAATTTTTAAATTATTTAATGAGGAAAGTTTGTTTTTAAGCCTTAAGAATGTGCTTTCTTTATTATATGGCTTAAAAACTGAACCACAAAACCTTAAATAATTTGATATAAATTATTCAGTTAATAAATCACCATGCTTGAAAGAGTTAATCAAATTTATTGTACAAGGGATCTTAGATTAAAAAAAAAATGTTATTTTGGGTACTCCTTTGAACACATAAATTTTTTCCACTAAAGAATGGATTTTATGCTTTCAAGCATCTGAATTTGGAACTTTCTCATTAAAATGACAGAATGTCTGAAGAGCCATGTGAAACTGTAAAACAAATGTTTTTAAATTGGATAAAATACAAATATCTAGTTTAACTTTATGTAAAATTTGGTGGAATCTACATCTATCTCTTAAACTAATCTTTAATAACTTGGAGTTTAATCATGTATATATATAATATATATATAATTGTGTGTTTATGTGTGTTGTAAATATACGTATATATATATAATATAAAACTTATGACCATTGAAAGAAACTCAAAATTAATTCATATTGTTCCATTGCTCTGCTTTTATTTTGCTGAATATCTCAAGTATATGTTTCAAAATACACATAGCAACAACTAAGAAATTATAATGCAAAGATTTGTATATTTATGAAAACACTGGGAATGTGTTTTAATGAGTTTGTAAAAATTTTCCTTATAAAATTGGTTGTTTAAAATGTCATTTTGTTTCCTTTTGTTAATATTTTTTCCTGTTATATTTTTCATTATAGAAAAATAATAATTTTAATATTAATATTTGTTCTGAACACTATTTATATAAAGTTATAAAATTTATATGTGTGTACCAAGTGGAACTGTTCAAAAGCCGGTAGATTTTTGATATGTCAAGAATAATTTGCGTGCATGTTGTATGAATGTTCAACATTTAAAATCTGTTAAGTATCTATTTTGTATTTTTGAAAAAATTGACTTAATGCAGCTTCAACATCATAAAAACTAGCTGATTCTAGTGGATAAGACATACATTGGAAACATGTCAGTTATTGGTGAGGGAGGTACTACCTAATGAATATTTGTTGAAATATTGTATCTTGTAAATGGCTTTACAATGAAAAGCAAGCCAGATTATAAAATGAGGTAAAATATTATGCAGTGACATCCATTTAAATTTATTTTAATGTTTTGATGAACTAAATTGAATAATTGGCTAAAATACATGTACTTGTTAATAGCAGCTATTAACAAGTATGTGCTATTCTGCACTATATTTGCATTTAAATTACTATATACTGTACGAATTTTTTTAAATTATACTATCTATTCTGTGGCCTCTTTTTTTTTTTTTTTTGAAAAATTTAAAAAAAGAGAAGTTGCAAAAATAATAATAAAAAAATCATATTTATAAAATTGTATGGTTACATAATTGAGGATAATTTTATTTCTTGTAATGCTGTTTACATGTTTGTAGTAAGTGAAATTTATTTTAATTTTTATTATTATATTTATGTAATATTTATTTTATAATTGCAGTTTCTTAAATACAACTGTAAATATGTTGTAATTGTATTGTATATATGCCACATTAATTCTTGTTGTAGGCCAGCCTGTTTCAATTTGTCCACAACCCGTACAAAATCCAAATTATCCAGTACCAGTGCAGCCTCAGCCAAATTACCAACCATCAGAGGATGATATTAAGCAGGTAAAATGGAGAAAAATGCATGTTTTACTGTCTATGACAATTTAGTTAAATTGTATATAAAAGCAATGAGCAATCACTTTACCAGTAAATGTTACTTTATTTATCTTTAGGGTTTAGATAAAGCTCAATAAAATAAACCTATTTTGGGTTTTAATATATATATATAATATAGTTTTATTATGTATAATTTTGATTAATGGTATTTCAGACTATTTAAATGGGTATAATGATATACAGTGCTGTAATTTTCATTAGTTTGCTGGCATTAATTGTAACTAAACATAGTATTGAAAACAAAACTGATCAATTTTGTCATTTAAGATGCTTTTAAGATATTTTTTATTAAAATAAGTTTCTTAAAATTTAGGTGCTCCCATCCAAATACGTATATGTTAATAAATATTTTTTCATAACTACAAGATATTATTAAATGTTCTCTTATTATTTTCAATATTCAGTTCATTTATATTTATTTAATAACATTTAAAATATTTTCACAGTTTTTAAAAGTGTTTCTTTTGGAACTTATTAATAATGTCCTTTAAAATAATAGTTACAGAAATGTAAACATCAGTTTGAATTACAAAAGAATATTTGATAAGCCCAAAACTTAGGTGGAAATGGTTACCACAGAAATTATGGCAATTCCTGAGATTGCTTTGTAATTGTCTTAACGATAGCACACAAATACAATACTTTCTTTAATTCCAAGTTCAGTCAGAAATTTTTTTAGGATTTTAAATTTTTTTATCAGATAAAAATAATTGAAGTTTTTTCTGAGTTATTGGTATTTTTTTATTTGTAAAGCTGACCTGTAGCCTTTTAGAATAGTCAGTAAATTAAATGTTTGTAATGTTACTAAAAGCAAAGGGGGGGGGGGAGAGGTAATAACTATCTTTTAATACTGCATTGGGTTCTTCTATTTGATAAGGCCATGTAAAATAGAATTATTTTGTTAGAAACATCTGGCAATATGCATTTTATTTACCAGTTTTGTAATGTTTCTAAACAAGTGTAAAATAAGCAATTTATTGTCATATGATTAGCATTTTTAGAAGCAACATATTTTTCACAATTCAATAACAAAATAAAAAAAATTAAGTGTTGGTATCAAAAGTTTTTAAATTATATCGAAAATTCAGACAATTAGAAACGTTGCAGTTCAGAAATGAAATAATCACCATCAAGCAATCATTAGTAAATAAAATAAAACCATGCAAATTTTTATCCTAACTTTTCCCCCATGGAACTTTCTAAGTACTTTGATTATTGAAAGTAAACACATTTTAATAATCTTAATTGATAAATTATATTCAGTTTATTTATTGACTGTTGTCTGAAAAGAAATAAATATAACTCATCACATAAATTGAATCTAAATTTTATATATTTTTAAAAACAAATTTAAATTCTTAAAAAAAGTATGAAGACAAATGAAATCTTTTTTTATAACAATCTGGCTATTTTGGTGTAAAGTTCTTAGAACATTCTTAAATTACATACGCTTTGTTTTGGTTAATGGAAAACACTTTTAAATACCTTACATGTTGAGTTTTATAGAATACATACTGTAAGCTTGTGTGCATTTTATATTTTCTTGTATACAATTTGGAATGGAAATCTTGAACTATTTAAAGATATGACTAATCGAAAGAAATTTTTACAATAGGATTAATTGCTGCTTTCATGAAGAACTCTGAACTTTGATTTTGCTTGTATTTTGAAAATGATAAAAACGATTTTTTTTCCTTTTAAATGTATGGTTCATTGCATAAATTATACAGACAAAAAGGGAGTGGGGGAGAAAAGAAAAAAGAAATGACTGATTTTTTTTTAACTGATGTGATATAATTTCCTATCAAGTTATCCTTGTAGTCAAGAAATTAAATTACTTTAAAAAACTTTCCTTGCATGTTAGTGTATGGTTTTGTTTGCAATTCTTTATTATTACTAACCTTGATATACGAGTTTGAATATTAGAGAGTTTAGATGAATACTTTCCCGAGCAATAATTTTTTTAAAATTCTTTAATCAGTTGTTAGGTCTAAAAATAAAGATTAAAAAAAAAAAACTGATGACCATCCTACATATTTGTAACAATGTTGGAGTTTTATTTAATTATTTGTCAAATTAAGCTTATAAAATTATCTGCTTGAAATCTTTGTTATGCAAAACAAATCAATGTACATTAAGATTTTTTTTATATATATTTTTTATTATTACAAATAAAAATAAACATGTGAAGACTTGACTGGTGCATTTTAATTTAAGGAATTAATAAGCTTAGTATGAAACAAAATTTGAATAAGTATATGATTTTTGTATATTTATAACCTAATTAGTTAGATTCTTTTTCTAAAATATTCATGTCATAAATACATAAAGAGTTACCAGTCTTTATTGTTTACTATTAATATCATTAATTTTGTTACAGGGCTAACATTTGTTGTATGTGCTAGATAATTTGCAGTTTTATTCAATACAGTGATGATGTATACATATATAACCTAATTCCCCGTAACAAATTCTGTGCCTTAAATCACTTTTTTTAAGTTTTTTAAAATTTGTTTTTTACTGAAATAATTAGATAAGCAAAAATTTTAAATGCACGCAAATATATTTTTTCCCTTTGAAAAAATGCCTTGTAATTTTTAGACAAATAATATGTTTAATTCCCCCCTCCCCTTTTTGCACATGCAAAAGAAAAATAAATAAATAAATAAATAAATAAAAAAATAACATACTAATTAAATTTTAATGGAGATAAAAAAATTTTTTGTAATGTAATGAAAAACAAAGCTCTTACATAAATATAAGTTAATTTCAAATTAACTTAATGGTAGGATGTTTTATTGTACCTTAGATTTCTCAGACTCATATTGCCATTTATTAAATTAAAAATAAAATTTTCTTTCAATTGTCTATTATTATTATTATGGGGAAGGATATATTTACTTCATTTACTAATCTTGATTTTTTTCAAATTTAATTCTATTGTTACTTAATGAATAGTGGTGAATTAATTGTTTAGTTAACATCTTACTGCATTTTAGTAATGAAGAATTTGGATGGGAACATGCCATAATATTGTCAGTTTTTCCCCCTTCCAAAAAAAGTTTTTTGTATTAAAGTGAACTTTAAAAGGATAACCTTTTTTGATATATATATATATATATGAAAAAAAAAAAAATCCATCCTTTATGCAATCATGATTTTGCAAATTTTTTATTGTTTCTTCATGAATTGCTTGCATTTATTGTATTTAATATATAATTATACTCGTTTGTTTGCTTCTCAGATGCAAGAAATGTTCCCATCATATGATCGAGAGGTGATTTTAGGGGTGTTGGAAAACCACCGTGGAAATAAGGACCAAGCCATAACTTCTCTTCTATCACTGGGTGACAAATGATCTCGAATCTTGAAAGTATCTTATGTAGTTTCTTTGTTCGTCTATCCCAGATTATAATTGTACATTTTGAAGTTCTTTTTTTTAACAGCTAAAAAGTCGTATTGACTTTTGATGCTCGAAAATCGATTAACCAGCCAATTTATGAGCTTCAGAGTTTTGTGCATAATATATATTATGGATTTATTTCATTTGGCTAAAATAAATTACTTCCAATATAACTTAGCTATATTTTTATGGAGGAATGAAGCTGTACTTTATAAAAATATTTGTAAATCATTGCTCAGAAATACAAAATTTTAATCATAGTTTTATGGCATTATGTTGTATATGAAGTTATAAATTATCATTTATAGAAGTTACTATTTAGTCATACAAAATTTAACTAATGAATAATTCCTTATGTTTTATGATTTATTTGCAAACATTTGCAGATCCGTGATTTAATAACCTTTTTTATAAGCTTGCAATTTTGTATTAAAAATGTTTCTGTTTAAATACACCTTTTTATTCTTAGAGTTGTAAATATATAATAAAAGTAATTTACTTTGACTACAAAGTCTCTTGCTTATTTATTTTTAAAGAAGCCACCATTATAACACCACAAAAAATAAAGAATTAATCTGAAACAATTTGTGATTTCTAATTGTCAGTACTATTACACACTTTTGATATTAGATTTTGTGAACTTTATATATATATTGTAAATAAATATATCCTCACATACACTAATTATTAAATTTCGTTACTTCAAAGTTATCCGACAAATCAAATTGTGCAAAATTGGAATAAGTTAATATAGAATTATATTAACTTAAAGGATAACATTTAAGTTTAGTACAAAAATGTAACTGTTTACGTATGTAAATGATTAATTGTATTTAAATTAAACACAATTGTTGATTTCTTATTTTTGATACATTTACTTTTGGCGATTTTAGACATAATCAATTAAAAGAAAGTATGTCTAGTATTCTACATTGAAGGCATATCTTAAAAATATATTCCACTTTTAAAAAGTCATTAATTGGGCTTTCAGTTAGAACTATGGAATAACTATTGTCATCAGTTCATTTGCTCATTCTCCTCCACCTTTTTATAATGTGAAATATTTTTATAAAAGGCACTTAAATTAAAGAGCTTCATGAACAAAAAAAAATTAATACTTTTTTCAACCATTTATTTCAGATCTGTATTTAATATTCTATATTTAGATCAAAGATGCGACATACATATGACAAAATCAAATTTTTTAATTAATTGTTAAAATCAAAGATAAAATAAAAGTAAATTTGTGTAGGCCAATCCCTCTTCCCTCGATCTTTCAACTTTCATAGAAACATAAGTTTAATTCAAAATTACTGTATGTAGGGAAAAATAAACTGTGAAGTGAATGTTTTCTTCCTGCATTTAGCATCTCTTATTGGTAAACATCTCTACCAACACCCATCTCTTTCACTGTGATCACTTTAAAAATTGACCCAGAATGTCAGAAAACATTTATCTGAGAGGAAACTTATTTCCTTTCATTGCTAAAAATTGCTCACATTGTTAAGTATTTCCAAGTATAACTCCATATGCTAGCTTTTGAGAGTTTTGAATTTCAAATAGGTATAAAATTTATTTTTGGTGCATGTTATTTTTGGGAGTTATAACAGAGCAATGTCAAAATTTAAATTAATTTGAGAGTTGGGAAATGTTTATAAAATTAGAAAATTGAAGACAGAACACTTTTCTTTTGGGAAAATAAATAAATAAATCTCAGTTTTTGTTTGAAATTATGTTCTAAAGGTTAAAATTTGTGGTGAAATTGCGAGCTGTTATTATTAATTATGCATAAACTGGAAGTTTTGCTGAATATTTTGACACAAATCGCATATTTATTGAATTATAGAGACTTGTTAACTACCAGTCTGGCACTGTTATTCTAGGTTAATGTATTTTTAAATTCTATCAAACACGGAATAGATATTTTCTAGCATTAAAATTATTAGATATAAAATATTATAGTAAATTTTCTATCTTATAAGAAATTTAAACTACTTGACTTAATTTACTAGTTACTATTTGGTTTAGTTTAATAAATTTAAGAAAGTTGATTTGATTTAGGAGAGTTAAATTTTCTTAGACAACAATTAAAATGTTTTGAGCTTTAATGCATCCGATTGGAATTTAACTTCCAACTGTTGTTAAATGGAAATTTTGTCGTTGAATTAAGAGGAGCTTTCCTCTCTTGTAAATTCATACACATATGAAGAAAATAAATAGATAGATTGAAACATTGAGGCTTTAAGATCGTTTTTGTTATTTTTCAGCTGCACTGTAAAAATAATATTTAAAGGGATGTAATAATGGAATTGTTAAAATTATAACTAGCTTATTAATTTTTTCTAAAATGTTAAATACTACCACATTTTAAAAAACTGTCCTATGTTTAAAATTGGTACATATATCCCAACTTTATTCCCTCATTTAGCTTGCCATTTTTGCACATGATAAAAAATTGCATCTCAGTTTTTATTGGTTTGCTATGAAATTTCAGTTATTCAGAATAAATGTGGCTGAACTTGAGCTGTTAAGCAAATATCTTGATAGTTGATGGGAAAAAAATGTTTCTTGAGAAGCGGTTGGAATTTGCCAAATTAAAAAAAAAATTAATTACTATAAAATGAATCTACATTTTGTATACTTACATATGTAATAAAGGAATAAGTGCTTGAATGTGACAGTTGAAGTCAATTTTTTGCTGTCTTGACTCTTTTTTACTTGGTAAGGGAAATTTTGTTCTCAGATTCCCCCTCTCCTGGAATTGATTCGATTAACTAGAGTTCATATAATCGAAGTTTTACTGCATCTAATAATTTTCAATAATTCAAATTCATAATGATAATAACCAAAAATTAGATTCTTCCTTTGTTTAAGTATTTAACAACTAACAAAAATAAAGGTATTAAGATACAATACAATTCAGATTTTGAATCGACGACAATTTTTATTCCAATTGCAAATATTAAGTGATGTTTTTACGTTGATTTATTCTGCGATGGAGAAATAAGTCACTGAAAATTGTTTTATCCTTCAAGACTCGGTAATTATATCGTGAAAGAGACCTCTTTTGACAATTATTTTTGCATTCACCAAATTAGCAGCTAATTGTCACTCACCTTTTCAATTGAATAAATTCATTAAAAGGTTTAAGATGTGATTACTGTTCGTTCTAAAACTATACCTTCCAGTTCTTAATACTGTTACGAATCTGTAATGTTGCTTCTCAGCACAGTTAGTTCCATCGTAGGAAAGATATTTTTACGGTCACCTATAACGAATGCTTGATCAATTATACCCAGATTTGCGATCATTTGGAGGCTTGGCGACAAAATGGATGATTCTAGAATCATCAGGGATATTGGTGAGAGGACCAATAGATGGCAAGTTATGCTTGTTTGTTCGGGAACCTTCTGTGCCCTGATACAGAAGCTATAAAAGGCCGGTTATCGGAAGACGAAGTCAGTCATATAGTTAGTCTGAATCGAGCCAGCGACGTATTAGTTGGATCAATCCATCGAAGCGCAAGCATTGTGTGGACTTAGAGCGATTAGTGGATTGAGAATTGAATCGCGCGCCGAGTTTTGGAAACAAGTATTGAAGCAGCATCAAACTGTTTGTTTAGTAGCCGGTCGTATAGATATGAGTTGTCAGTTCGGTACAGCTAAAGCGAGGTGACAGTAAAGAATCACAGGCGTTTAGAGAGTGAATAGCTACACTGGTTCTTACTGAGTTCTGTTTGACCGCTTTGTGTGCTGTTGTGGTTGTTTGCTATCGATTGCTACTTATGGATTACAGTTTTATTCCGTGCTGCCATATATTGCTTGTATATGTCTCTGCTGCGTTTTGTCATCTGTGTCTTCATGTTAATAAACGTCGCTATTTGTTATTTTCCGTAACAATATTGAAAGTGATTATTCTTAATGACTCTTGCATCACGATGTTCGTCGCTGGTTTAATGTCGAAATATTCAATATAAAGGCTGCGCAGCTTTTTCATCACTGTCTCTTCATTATAAGATTTTCTTATTTTTTACTAGCCGTCTTTGGCAACTATGTTGGTATTCTTTAATTTCATATAACGTTTTATGCAGAACATAATTCTGAAAAAAAGCATGAAATTGTAATATTTAAATAGAGTTACTCATTTTGTATTTATTGTGCATATAAGCCTTCCTTTTAGGACCTTGGCATCATAGTTCATTAAAAGCATAACTGTGAAAATAATCTTTTTCTTTAATTGCATATTATCTTCTACTTTCTTATTATTCAGACAAACAACACAGAATACAAGAAACTCCTTTCTCTCTTATTTTTCAACAATGAAAGAAAACGAATTTTGTGAAAGAATGAAAGTATAATTTTAAGACTTAAGAATGTACTGTAAGAAGAAGAAAGATTATTTAATGAAATGATGAAAATGATTTAAATGCCAGAGGAGCAATGAACTCCATTATTAAAAAAATTATGTGATATATATATATATATATTTGTATAAACTGTCAAAATTTAGGAAAAATTCATTTGGCAATTAAATCTCTATCATTAAAAAGGCATTCTTTTTTAATTTTAAAAAAGCATACAAATCATTTCCCTACCATGCTATTTTTGGAACTTTTTTTTTTACGGAGAAATGCAAAATTTAATTTAATTTTTAATTAATTGAAATTTTAAAAAAATCACTCTCAAACATAGACACACGCTTTTATTTAATAGAGAAATTACACTCGTTCTTCCTCCTCTCAATAAGACACCCTACCCGATCATTTTCTTCTTTTGGGGCTACTAGGCAGCCCTGACTGCCATACTGTGATTTTAATTGAGCTTCTGATGCTATTATTCCCCTAAATCCCAGATTTCAACCATCTGGGAATTATAATATAAGCAATCAAAATGTATTTTGAATCGATATAATTATTAAATTCAAATATGTGGGACATCTTTTTGGAACACTTGTAATTAATTTACTACGATATAATAAAATAAAATAATAATGGCAAAACATAAAAATAACCATTTCCACCTATTTTTTCAGTTCTCAAATTTTGCTGCTACATTTTTAAAAGAAAGTAAGGGTTTCTATGAAAAGCTGTATTTTTTATTCCCTTGATTTTATGCAAGGAACTTGTTTCCAAACACTCAGTATTATGTCCACCCTTCAATTTTTTGTAAAATCTTAAAGTTTATAGTTCTTTCTTTTAAATACGAGCTTCGCATGTGCAAATAGCAAGAGCTGTGGTTTTCATATGCGATACATTTCTTTGTTTACGTCTTATTTTAAACAGCGATTCAAATCTCATTTTCTCCAAAAGAAGGAATTTCAACCTTGGACGGAGCACATTAAATGCCAAAACGCTTTGTTTGTTGCGCATAATGAAAATGTAGAGGAAAGAAATGTAAGATTAATGAATATCAGAGAAAGAATGTCCACACTTTCTTCAAAGGACGGTCTTCCGCTGAACGAAGTAATCGTCTTTCTTTAAATCGCGCTGCAACTGAATTACAGAGACAGAATGAATCGCGCCTGTGTGGTGACAGAGAGAGAGACATTTAAATTTGAGACACAGGAGAAGAAGTGGAAGAACAAACGTTACTGATATTTGGTTCGAAAAGGAGTACTCCACTCTGAATTTCGATCCATGTGTGAATTACAGAAATGATGCCTCGGTTTCAATAGGAACATTGTCTATAGTCTGCCCATATTGTTCAGCTTTAGGATCAGCTTTAATATGCAGTCATTTTCGCCAAAAAATAATTTATCGCCAAATTTTAGCGAAATGGCTGACTGTGGCGCGAACGGCAGCAATAGCGTTTCAATCTAAAGATTCCGAGCAACACTGAAGCAAATAGGAATATAGGAAAAAAAGTCAATAATTGCACTAAAATGAAATGCATGCAAAAAAATTTAATCGAAAATAATGAAAGTAAGCAGAAGTAGGTGCAGCGGAAAAAAACCCCAAGGAAAATGAACAGGAAAATATCGAAATACAGTAGAATACAAAAAACATTAAAAAAAATGGCGGCAATTGTAACTCCAAACAAAGCACCACCCAAAAATTGCCGACCTTGTAAGGCTCCAAATGATGGTATATCAAAGCTTAGCCCTATATATTTCTGAATGTGTACTATAAAAAATTGTTTTGTAGTTATTTGTGATGATTTTTAAATATCTTTTTGATTCCCCATGACATTCCCATATCATATCGGGTGGAGGCTACACAAATCTAAAGCTAATTTTTCCTCTTAAATGTTATACCACGGGCAACGTTGTGCGGGTACTTCAGTATATTTGTAAATGTAAATTTGCAAATGAAACTGCGTAATCCAATATCTCCGCTAGTTGCTTTTTAACCTTGGGTTTCATGTGCTGAGAAAATTATAGCAATAGCAAGTATTTCTTATCTCTTCATAAAAACATCACAAAATTTAAGGTTATCTCGAGATACTTTTAATGAACCGGGTACTTTTTTTATCATAAAATGTAGCGACAGAGTGCCTAAAATTTCCAACTTATGGTTTAATTCCCGACTCCTTTGATTTTTACTTAAATAACTGGCTTATTTCTAAATTGAAAAGAAAGCAGGGTTCAAGCTAGGCATATATTTTATAGTTTATGTAAATAATAACCAAAATAATAATTTGATACTTTTACATGAACTTTAATGATTAGCAGAAAATTTTTCCCACAAACTCATTGCATATTCGAGGAAATCTTTGCCATGATTCTTAAAATTTCGTGTCTAAGATAATGAGCTTTAATTCAATTACTAGCATGAGAAAGAAAAGATGGATCCTAAGCACATCTACATATTTCGACTAGATTAGCTATTGTTTTTGTATATGCCCGTAAATTTCCTTGCATTTATTAGTTTCTTTATGTAATTACAAAATATTTTATCTTCATCAATTTATAAAATCAATTCTCTGATATGATCATATTTCTATCTTCTTTTATTTCCTGTATCTTTATCTTGAAACATTTCAGTTTTATTAGCTTTCTCAATTTTGAAGAACCCCAAATGCTCACTTAATGAAACTACGGCAGGAGGTAAAACAGCTAGAAACCACTGCAAAATTTCTATCCCTTTCATTAATTGTAATTAATTGAATACCCTGTGGCACATGCTTATTTCATTAGAGATGATCGCTCAGATGGGTTGAGAATACAGGAAGGTTTTATGAGAACTATCAAAGGGCAACTAGCAAACATTTACTTAAAAGACGCAAACTTAGAGGGGTTCACATTTGTATATTCCATTTAGAACACAGTTGCCATTGCATTGTTTTAATGGAGGTAGGGAATTTTTCTCATCTTTGAAGATTAAATTTCGGTGTTCATGTATACTTCTACGCGAGTGATCTTTGGAATGAGAGGGTTAATTTCTTCTTATGCTGGATCAAGTATAAGTGGATATATAAATGATTTGTTTTTAAGTGCATGCTATATGGGTAATAAAGTTTTAATTAGTTTAATTATTACCCAAGCGAGGTGAAATACTGGTTTGCATTGTAGTTACTGATACAATCTTCCATACCTTTAATCCTGTAACTATAAACTATATGACTATAACTTTCCATCAGTTCTATTACCGGCATATACCGGTGAAGAAGAGATATTTAATCAGTTAACTGTTTTTGACGGTATACTTGTCGTGGAAAAAGTACATTTTGCGTTATGACGAGTTTATCCAATGGTAATTATTATATATACACAAGGTGCCTCAAAAACCTTGACCGCGGCTTTTATTCCCTAAATATTGATTATAGACATATACTGTAAATTACAAAGTTACATAAAAAAAAAAGGTGTAAAATGTTATGAAATCGGTTAAAACTTTCAGGGGATTAAACTTCAAAAAATACAAAATTTAAATTTTTATAAAGATATGGTACAAAAAATTTCCCAGTGAGTAAAATGCACCCCATCCTCTAATATAAGGTCATGTACAAAATTTCAGCAATTTATCATAAAAAGTCTCAAATATATGAAACTACTTAAATGCTGACTTAAACCATTTTTGATGCCTGTATATGAGTTCGCAAAGAGGAAGAATCATGTCGGATGTTTGTGTTTTAGGGGTCTTACACAAATCAAAAAAGAAAGTAATGATTGAATAAATAAATAATAATTTTGCTATTTATTGGTTCAAAAGTATTAAAAATTTGTAGAATTAATAACTTAAAGGAAAAATTACATAAGTTTTTTTACAAATTCATTGACTGTGCTATTTTTAAATTATATTCTGTAATTCATGATATAAAATTTGAACGTATTTTTCAGGAAGCATAGATTTTAGAATTTGTATTTAAAACTAAAGATATGATACATATTTTGTTTCATTATGATGCGTTCCTGCGTCATGTAGCTGTCATGCGGAAGCTGTAAACATTTGCATTTTAGTTTGTGATTGATCCTTCTCCAACTTTGTTTTAACATATCTTTGAGAGTTTTCATGATAACATTCTGAAATTTTGTACATGACCTTATTAAAGTATGGGGCACATTTTACTCACTGGGAATTTTTTGTACGGGGTCCGTATAAAAATTTAAATTTTGTATTTTTTAAAAGTTTAATCCCCTGAAAATTTTAATCGATTTTATAACATTTTGCACTTTTTTTTATACAACTTTGTAATTTACAGTATATATCTATGATCATTATTTAAGGATTAAAAGCCACGGTATATATATATATATATATATATATATATATATGTTTATGACAATTTAGATACGCATTTTCCAAAGGGGTCGAAACAGTTAACTGGTTAAAGACAAACTAGCTTGGCGAGAGTTATGAAATCCCGGTATGACTCCTAATGCTCGCTCTATCTGATACAAATCATTAATCTAATAACACATATCATAATTATATGTTATTTCATAATGTAATTATGTATGATGATTAAATCAATTCTGAACAGACATCCAATTTTTGAAAATTCTACACCACACTAATATGTGAACATTTTGACCTTAAGGACTTTAGATTTAAGGTATACTAGTTCCACATACTGTCTATTCCTAATTATGTTAGGAGCTAATTCTTCAAAGCCAGACAACGAATCGAGAAAAATCGAAAATCGAGGTTAAATGTTTTCCAGGTGGTCATCTTTCTATTTTGTTGAAATATTTATTAAAGTTTTAATAATTTTGTATTATAGTAAATACCAGATTGCAGGAGAGCGGCTGTAGTCTAGTGGTAGTCTAAAGCATGTCTATATGGTGGTCTAAAGCATTTCAATTTTGAAACTCGAATTAAATTGCTAATTTAGCTCGGAAATTAGGAGAGAAGTTTGTGGTTTTTATCATTTTATCACAGATGATAATTGGAAGGTTGTTTAAACAATAGTTCTTAAGTAGCTACAGAAAGGAATGAGGTTAGCTAAAAATATGTCAAAAGGTAAGAAAATAAATTAAAACTGTACTTATTAAAATAAGATAACTATATATTTTTTGATTGAAATTTTAATTTTTGATTAATATTCTGAAATTAAAGTCATTTGTCTAAGCCTTTAACAGTATAGCCCATAACACATTTATTTAAGTACGCTTTTTTTTACGATAATGGACGCTAGAGATTGATTTTATTGCACAGATTCAGTCTGATTTCATTCGACCAATCAAAAATAAATACTTATCTGCAAGCGATTGCATGATTTTCGTATCTGGATACCCAATGAAATTTCGAAAGTTTTTAAAATCACTTGTAGTGTTTGATTAGATAGTCATCTAGATAGTTATCTACTCAGTAACTTAATTTCGGTAAGTTGGTTTTTTTAAGGTAGTTTTCCCCTCCCATATTTTCCCCCCTCTTTTCAACAAAATTCAAAGACAGATCTTTGACTGTGGTAAGTTTTAATAAAACTATTATTTTTAATTTAAATTTTCCAAATTGTTTTTTTTTAATAAAATGTTTAAGTTCATTTCAAGGATGTTGGATCATATTAAAAGTAACTGTTGGAAATGCACTTTCCTATCGATTTACGACCATGAGAAATAAATAAATATTACAATATTTATTGATAAATATTTACTATTTTCTAATTATGTAATTTCAAGTTGATTTAATGTTTAAAATGCTTGCAATAGAGAACTTATATGATTTTTTACATTATACCCAATAATTATACGTCACAGACTAGATTTTTGAAACAGACTAGATCTTAAGATACAATTGTTATAACTTATTTGAATGACACTAATGTTTAAAAAATATAATGGATTAAGTAAAGGAGGTTCTGTTTCTTCACATATATTTGCATTCATAAATATCTTTCAAGCATAGATTTTCTTTGTTACTATTAACTACATTTTTTATTTGATTTTTAAAACTGCATCTCATCTATTATGTAATGATAACAGGTGTTTTTCATAATAATGACTTTATACATATTATTATTCCAAATTTGTTTTCTATAATTTTTTTAATTAAAAATTTTTTGTAAAAGGTTTTATTTTATTTTCATTTCTTATATGTTTGTAAATTCTGTATATAGTTTATTTTTGTTTTTTATACTGTAAATGTTTCGGTATTTACTAAAATTCCCTTAACATGCCCGTCAAACCGTTCAGTCAGCAGAATGGTCACGGATACGAGGGTATGAGACGGCGTTCTGTTCTGAAATGGAAACATATTGATTTTTTAATGTTTTTTGAAAATATTTTGTAGGAAAAATGATTAAATAGCTCATTTATTTCAGCTGCTATTCAAATCAAGGGATTGTTTCTTTAAATTGGGAGCTAGGATTATAGATATCGGCTTTGAGTGCGTCGCCTACTTTTATCTTGAAATCTCTAAATTTAATATTAATCGAAAATCAATGTAGATAACTAATTTATATGAATCATTTCATTGAAATGTTTAAATAATCATATTCAAGTGAAATAATTCTTTTTCTAGCTTTTTGCTGATGGTAGTTGCATTTTTATACTTATTTGTTCATCTGGCGTCCTTAAATTTTTTTTCCATAGATGAGATAAAGGAATATTTTTAGTTAGATTACTGTAGAAAGACAACCTATTACAATGGTTCTCATGACTAGATTTTTGGAAAATTTCTTCAGTTTTTTACCATCATGGTTCGATTTAAACTTGTTTGGAATATGCTGTTTGAAATATAAATAATCTCAGACTAGTTCGTAAATGGCCCATCTACATCAAAGGGGTGAGAATGGTGGTGGTAATGTATTGAAATTTTCATTTCTCTATAACTTTCTTAATACTGAAAATAGGAAAATAAATATAATTTAGCCAAATTAGTGTCTTATTAAGATAAACAACTTTTGCATTTAAAGTGTTCCGATAACTGCAATAGTTTCGAAGTTAGGGGCTGAAAAGTGATTCTCATGCCCTAATTTTCACTGTTTCTAACATCAACAGTTTATGTTCCAGATAGTAACTTAGATGTTAAGAAATATATCTTTAGCTTGCCGAGAGGAATTTTTTTTTCTAAGTAAGCATTGGATTCCAAAAGAAATATGAACATAACAGCGATGTGGTTTTGTTTTGTTTTCTTTTTGCACTTTATACGAGCTCTACGGATTCAGATTAAATATTTTTAAAGTCATTTTATCAGGTCTAAATATTTTTAAGACCTTATGAATGTGATTTTCTTCCAGATATCGCTAAACTAGAATTTCAGAGGATTTATTTAATTTCATTGGAAGAAGTTTGATATTTTGATATAATAAAACAATGTACTTTATTCATTCAGTCTTTCATTTATCAATGGATCGTGCAACTTTTGATTATAAAAAATCTTTATTAAAGTGAATTTTTTTCTATCCTCTTGACCTTACATTAACTATATATATATATACATTTAAAAATGTGAATGTCCGGTAAAATTATCTTCAAAATTTCAAGGAATTGTGACCACGTTTTTAATTGTATTGTAAACTACAAAGATAAAAAACCGAAACCTTCTGCTTTAGCTTTCAACAATTGAAAAAAAAAATCCCGCGATTACATATTTTCTGAAACAAATAAATTGATTTGAATTTCAGAGCAACAATGCAATCTATTGTTGAAAATTGTGCAAAAAAATATTTTTGAAAGATGGACAGAGTTTCAAAGTTTAGGAAAAAATGTGCACATATATTAAATTGATATTATTAAATAATTATTATAACTAACTATTATATAATATACACGGTGTTTATTTAGTCCCGGACCCATTTTGATGTTTAATAACTCATAAAATAATAAAGATAGATTAAAATTAATAATATAAATAGTTAAATAGATTCAAAAAGTTTCATGATCCTTGTCAATGAACTTCCACGTGTGCCCCCTTCGTCGCACGGAGAATATCAAGTCGATATTCAATTTCACACCAGGTAGCGGCAAGCATGTCAGCAACCACAGAGCCTATTGCGGTTGTAATTCTGGCTTTTAGGTCATCAATGTTCGACACTCTCCTCCTGAAAACGTTGTCTTTTACAAACCCCCAAAGGAAAAAGTCCAGCGGCGTTATGTCAGGTGATCTGGGTGGCCAAGGAATTGGACCTCCTCGCCCAATCCATCTTCCTGGAAAATGGTCATTCAAAGAAGTACGAACGATGGTACCCCAATGAGGTGGCGCACCATCTTGTTACAAAAAGACATGTGGCTGAAGCTCTTCTAGTTGTGGAAATACGAAGTTTTCTGTCTAAGTATACGACTGATGAGACCGTCTTTTCTGTAAAAAAGAAAGGCCCAATGACTCGGTCGGGCATTAGTCCGCACCACACATTAACCTTTGGGGAATCCCTTTGTGCCTCACGGTATTCATGGGGGTTTTCAGATCCCCATACGCGCACATTATGGCGATTAACAATGCCAGAAACATGAAAGGATGCTGTGCTTTCTCTTGTGGTGTATGCATTCTCCTTAATATCCGCTCGAATAAAACATCACATACAAAAGTACTACATAGAACAAACACATGAAAAGTAAATATAACATGCAATAGTGGCCAAAAACAAAAGAGAGAAAAATGCAATTAATAAGCAGACAATATTTAGAAAAGTACAGATATTTAGACTGGAAAATGAAATTATCTGAAATTAACCACACCCGCAGACGATATTTACAAAAGTAAAAGTATTCAAACCTGAAATGGAAAATATATGAGTTATTCCATCAATAAATGCCATAAGTTTGTTTATATCTTCATTATTTTATGAGTTATTAAACATCAAAATGGGTCCGGGACTAAATAAACACCCTGTATTATTTATATAATATGTTATAACTATCAAATAAGATATTATAGTATTTTGAAATTGAATGAAATACCTTTTCGTGCAATAATATTTTCGCAAGTTACCACGGGAAAACGATTAAATTTCGCTTAATATATATATATATATATTAAGCGAGGACATATAGACAGACAGTTATGCTTGTAATAGCGTTATGTTATCAAGTGACTGTTTCTACAGAATAAGAAAAACATATACAAGACTATTAAATGGCACGATTAAATACCTAAGAGAAAACATAATATAAACAATTAAATGGCACAATTTTAATACCTATGACAATTTGTTAGTTAAAAATTATCTGTTGATGTAATCATGTATATGAAACTATGTCTAAGAGATTTAATTGAAATCAAATACTACCAATATTCCTAGCAGAGCTGCTGGTGGCCAAGTTTTAAGGCTTTTGGTTGGCTTCCGAATCACAAAAAAGTATTATTTAAATTCTCTCTGATATATTACCTATCTGAACAAACATGATGTCTGTTTATTTTATTCTTGAACAAGAAAACACACCTGTTATATTATAATTCCATCTGCGAGTAATTAAAGTTGATAAATGTATCAATTTCAAAATTCACTGTAACTGTGCTCGAGGGGAGAATTTTCACTAATTGACGCGGCGCTTCTTAATAACGAGTTTTGAGACAGGAAATCATTAGTTAGAATGTTTCCCCAGTTCTTCTTCGCAACTTTTTGCGCATAGCGGAGTGAAAAAAAAAATCTTTATTGATGGCTTCTAAAGCTTCCAGTGTTTCGATTGTAGGATAGCTGACTAATTTGTGATTGCTAATTATCCATTAATTTGCTGCTTCCTTCTAGTTAAATACTGTGAGAGAAACAAATGATTTTATTTTGCGTTTTTTTATTCTTCTGAATGCTTGAAGAAGTCCAACTTTCTTTAAATGAAAGAAAGGAATAGAATGTAGTTTTTCCCATTAGCAGTTATATTCAGTAATTAACTAAGAGGCTGATTGCATTCTTAATGCCGTAGTCCTATATTTTGAAGTCGAAGAATCGGTCTTGGTGTTGTTATGAAGAGTTAAAGAGTTTTTGCAGTAAAAAAATGGAGTATTTCCAAAATTTAGGTCATTACAATAGTGAAACACGGGTGAAATGAGAGGATTTGTTTAAAATAACCTATCTGATAGGAAACACTCTTTAAAATGATCCACAATAACGAATGTCAAGTTTCATGCTTACTTTTTATTCTTATTTAAGCAATGGCAACAATACGCTTTTTAATTGTTTTCTTTTAATATATTTCCTAAGACTTATTATAAGCAAATCTGCAATTTTTGTCATAATCCCCTTAAATGCCCTTTTGCCCCTTCGTCACTCTTTAAATGTCCGTTGTAGCAGTGCATCATACAGGCATGGAATAATCGCTTCTCAAACTTATAAACTGAAATTAAATAATTCTAAGACGCTATGATTCGATTCATAATCCACAAGCTCAAATCATAATCCACTCAAATTTTCTGTGGGTTCTTATCTGAATTGAACATTAGATTCCTGAAATGGAAATTGCCGTGTGATTAGATAGTAAAACATGTCTGAGAGTTAAGGGGTTAATAAATATAACGTTTTCATACTCATTCAACCGTTCGGTATCTATAAAAATTATAGACACAAGGATATGAGATGGTGTTCTGTAGTTAAAGGGGTGGTTTTTCTTGAAGAAAACGTATTTTAGCTTTAGAAGGGGAACACTTTGTCGGAATTGAATTCATTCAAACTAATAAACGATGCAGATTCCTACTGGAATAAGATTATAGAAATTGCTTTGCTACATGGCATTGGCGAACAAAAGTTACGGAATATTAACTTTTGGAGCGAATTTAGCATTTTTACTGAATCTATCGTGCCATCCTTGGCGAGTTATTTGGCAATGGATCTATGTCATGTGTTAATAGTATCCAAAAGTCGAATTTGTGTTTCAGACAAGTTTTACTCAATCAATTGAAACAAAAATTTGACACAGAACTGCAATTGTAGTCACAAAATCTCAATTTGGTATATTTAAGTCATTGCGTTTTGGAGTTATTGCGTTTACATGTTTTTGAAAATACAGACCGACAGACAGTCAACACCAAGTTGGAGTTGGCTCGAAGTTTGAAAAGTATCTATAGACGTTAAATCTGTGTACCGAATTTTATCTATCTAGCTCTCCTCGTTCCGTAATTATGAAGTTAACTTATATTTGGACAGCCAGACAAACGGACTTCCTCTGGACAGATCTTACAATTTGAGAGAAATCTGCAAATTTCGTGTAAAGACCGTATACCAAATTTCAAAAGTCTAGTTGAAAGCGTTTTTTAATCTTTGACAGTCAGGCAATGTTAAAAAATGTGGTATTTTGAACTCAGGAAGATCTAAAACGTGGAGTTCGAAATTTTTGACGATAACTCTACTTCCTCTAAACTGTGTATACGAGATAGAAAAAATATATGCCTTGTATTCTTCATTAAAATTTCTTTCAAAAATAATTTAATCATTTAGTTAAAAAATTTATTAATTTTTTTCGATCTATTGAATATTTTTGAATATTGATCCAACGCCGTCAGATTTCAACTATCCATTACAGTGTCATGTTCTATAGTCTGTAATTTCAATACCTCGGAGTAGAAGTTCAAGAGTTTGAGTCGGAATCGTGCAAAAAAAATGGACAAGCCAAAATTATTATTTTCTCGTATACGTACGTAATCGTCAAAAGTTCGAACTCGAGAATTAACGATTCTCCATGTCTTAGACCTCCCTGAGTTTGAAAAATATCCATCTGTCTCTGAGTGACAAAAATAACTCAAAAGACTTTGAGCTAGATAGTTAAAATTTGGTATACTGTCTTTACGCAGAATTTTCAGATTTCTATCAAATGTTGAGTAAAATTTGTTCAGAGGAAATACGTTTGTCTGACTATTCGAATATAGATTAACATGATAACTAAAAACGAAGAGAGCTAGATGGATAAAATTCGGTACACAGATTTAACAACTATAATGTATACACCTGTCCAATTTTGAGCTGAACAGAATTACGGGTTGATCGTATGTCGGTCTACTTTAGAAACATGTAAACGCGATAATTCTAAAACGCAATGATTTAAATATACCAAATTTGGGATTTTGTGACTACAAGTGCAGTTTTGACAGATCTGTGTTTCAGTCGGTTGAGGAAAAAGGCACCTGAAACACACATTCGATCTTCGGATACTATTAAGCGCATGCCTGGGATTAAATCGCCAAATAAATCGCCAAAGATGAAACGGTAGATTCAGCAAAAATGCTATATTCGAGACAAAATTTAATATAATCTTTATACACCAATGCCGTGCAAGATTTTCTTTGACATGACAAGTTTTTTAGACAGTATGAGAGAAATTTTGAGGCGATCACTTCCACTGATTTAATGCATGAATTGAATTATATAGAAAAATGAATGCAAATTTACAATATATCAATAATCACCAATTTTATTTTCTCTATATGAATGCCATCTTTTTTCCCTCAGTATTCAGAATATTTTTTTAGATGTTATATAAACTATAGAATTTCACCTGAGTCACTGTGACCATCGTTTTTCCGGAAATCTGATTTCAAATAAGCTAACAGATTGAGTAATAATCTTATCACCTCTGTTGATATCAACGCACGGAATCGTTGTTTATACACAAACCCCGTGACATTTTGTTTCCAAACACCGTAGAAACATTTTCGGAAATGCCAAGAGAACTCTCATTTTAGCGCTCAGTAACAATAAAGAATTTTATAGCTTATAAATAGAAATGATGATAGGAATAAATCATCTAGGAAGGCTTAATTTTCAGAAGCTTTTTGACACCTGTGTATTTTTAGAACATTTATGCATACGTCATTATTTACGTTTCACTTACGTCACTAAAGTGTTTATCTCTGTGCCTTTTTCATGGTATATTACCCAAAGATTCCTTACGTAAATTTATGAAAGGCTTTGTTAATGAAAATAGACGTTTTATGCTTATATTTTTTTGCTAAATTAATCAAGGAGATAATATTTTTTTTAACTAAGAAGAGTTTTTTTTTTAAATTTCGATGTGATTTTTTTAACATAATATTATAATTAGTTCAAAATTCCCCATTAAAGGTTTGATGAATCCCTATGTTTTAGACCTTTGAGAAAAACAGTAGCAGCTATTTTTGGCATTATATAAAACATTACTCCGCTTTTACGTTCCCATCATCGCCTTTTTATCTTTTAAAATACTTTTCATTGGTCCTCTGAGATTTACTAGGTTTACTATACATTTTAATCCTCCTGTTTATGTTACAAATGTTTTATGTTTCCTACTATTTACACTACAACAAGCAATTCGAGTAAGAAAGAAATTAGAGAAAAATGGCGCCTAAGTAAACAACTAAAGCCTCTGTTTAATCCAGTAGTATTAAAGTTCCGTTTTAAAGCAATACTAAGGCTATTTTGAGACGGACTTCGTGCTTTTGAACAGTGGTCAGATGACGAGGACGATTCTTGGTCTGATACTCTCCCAATTCGAACAGGAAAGAAACTAAAGAAAAATGGTATTGTAAGTATAGAAGTGAAGCCTTTGTTTAATCCAGTTGTATTGAAGTCCCGTTTTAAACTAACACTAAGACTATTTTAAGACGAGCCTCGTAATTTTGAGCAGCGTCAGACACTGAGGACGACACTTTTTCAGGCATCCCCCCCCCCTCTCCCACCTCTCCAGGCTTCCTTGCCATACCAAAAGCAGGATGTTTCGTCTCGATAGATTTACTATGCACTAGGCTCACTTACATAGTGATTCTACAGTGGATTTGGATTTCATACATGGAATTGTTCTGTCTCGATGCCGAAATTTTATTATAAACCACCGTGACTCCAGAAAAAATTCGTGAGAATGGTCTATAGAATGAAATTTATTTTGATAAACACTTTGAATTTAAAAGTCAAATAGAAGACATAAAGGATAAGCGGAACGGATTGAAATCTGATTTGGATTGAATAATTTGGTAAGAAGCAGTAATTATATTTTACATCTGGAATGAATCCATATTAAGTCTGTAAATTAGCCGCATTTTGGGACCAGTTAGTTCAACGCAACAAGATAATTACATTAAAATTGAGAACAGCTTTGCTCTTCATTGGATTGAATATTTGTTGACAATTTTGATATCAATATAATAGACATGCAGCAGATCGAAAAATAAATTTTTCTGAAAAAGCAACAATTTGTCTACTTATGTATTTGGTAGCATGTAAATACAGAAAAACAAAAGCATAAAAATCTAGATTAATGAAATTTGGCATGCCCTCCACTCGATCAAATCACAGATCTATATCGAATTTCGGATCACGTCTCTGAGCGGAAAGAGAGGCTTTTAAAACAATCTACTTGGATTTCTAGTCAGCGCTTCAAAACTAAATTCTAAATGCACTTAATTCACGAAGATGCGCTTAAAAAACATGTTAAAATTCACAATGAAGGAATATAAAATTTATTTATTTTTTAATTCTTCTGATTTCATAATGCAATAATTAAAACAGCTTAGTTAATAGATTAATATATTGATTTTTAAGGTGTCTGCTGATCAGTTTATATAATTGTACAGCGCCATCTGCAATGCTGGGAAAAGTTAAAAAATATATACATAGATGCAAAATCACAACTTGTACGTCTATCAAATGAGAATTTTGTTCTCAGATGTAAATCTTATTCGCAAATAAAAAACAACAATTAAGCATGAATTATAAAAGACCACGAATAAAAATTCGTTGTGGAATCATAAACTTCATAACCTTATTTCCATTTTTTAATGCTGAATTATGGCAAATATCAACGAGCTTAGCTCACAGTTTTTGTTTTTTATATTAAGCTGATTCGCTATATATTCACTTCACAGGACAGTTGGAAATCAATTCTTTTACTTTCTTTCAGCAGTTTCTTTTTTTTTTTTTTCCATTTTGAATTTAGCATTTTTTTTCTGTAGATGGCAATTTACTTTGATTAATTTTGATGCAAGATTTTTAGTTCATAGAATTCCAGTCTTTTATCATCTGCTAATTATTAATACTACAATATTTTACAACTGAAATGCTCTGCGAATTATAATTTATTATTTTTAAATAAATTTTTACTTCTATTACAACTTCCGTTAGTTAATCGCGACAATCAGGTCTAAGATATTACTACTAGGATAGCAACCTGTCTCATCGGGAATATTAAGAATAATAAAGTAATAGAAGTAATAAAGGTATATGTGCATCTGTTAGGGTTCTTCAGACCAGACTGTTTGATCGATAACCTACAAATCTGACATAAATATACAAGGTAGAGAGGGTAGAGTATATTAGAGGGTAGGAACGTGGAAAGCGATTTCTTTTAAATATTAAGAGTATGATTAAAAATTATGTTTGATTTTGCAACTTTTCCGCGGTAATTTCTGAAAATATAATTGCACAAGGATAATTATTAAGTCATTTTAAATTTCGAATTAAAAAATATTTAGTTTTTTTTAAATATCAGTTAGTTGGAAAATATTAAAAAAAATATTTTGTGCAATATTCGCAGAATATATTTTTCATTCTTTCAACGAAATTCATACATTTTTATATATTTTTTTTATCAAATATTTAATCGGATATTTTTACATTCTCATATAGGTTGTATAGAGATAGTATAGTAATCTTGAACAAATTAGAATTCGAGATTTCAACGAATATTCACGTTTTAGACCTCCCCGATTTCGAAAAACGCGTTTTTAGAAACTTTCCGTCCTTCTGCCTGTGAGAAAGATAACTTATAAAAGCTTTGAGCTAGATGGCTAAGATTTACAATACGATCTTTACACCAAATTTGCGAATTTCTATCTAATTTTGAATAAAATCTATTTACAGGACATCTGTCTACCCTGCAGTCCGAATATAAGTTAATACGGTAATTAGAAAACGAAGAGATGTAGACAGCCAAATCCAACGAAATATTGACCATTCTGTTGATCTGTACTTTCCGAAATAAGTAAAGCGATAATTCGAAAATGCAGTGTCTTAAATATATGAAATTTGGTATGGGATTTTGTGACTACAAGTGCAGTGCTGTGCTCGAATTTTTGTTCCAATCGGTTGAGATAAACTTGTCTAAAACACAAATTGGATTTTTGGATATTAATAACCGCATGCCAGGGATTAATCGCCAAATAACTCGCCAAGGATGTCACGATAGATTCAGTAAAAATGCTAAATTCACGTCGAAAATTAATATTTCGTAACTAATGCGCACCATTGCCCTGTAAGGCATTCTCTGGCATGACGAGCTTATTAAAGAAATGTTTTGGGGAAACCACTACCGTTGGTTTTCTGTTCTGAAAGACAAAATAAGAAATGATATGTTTATTATCTGCGCTATTCAGTTGAGTAATTGAAAAGCGAAAGCACAAAAAAGGTGAAAGACAAAATTAATTTTTAGATTGATTACCAGGACGGTTACGTTTTTAATAGCTCTGTCACGAGACTTTAGGATGTTTCAAATACTACATAATAAACAGAGAAGGCTTACTACATAATAAACAAGCACAATTTTATGCTTAAAAATATTTAGTTGACAAAAACGGTGAATATTAAGTTATGCATAAGACATTTAACTGAAATCAAACATAATTAATATTCCCCGTGGAGCAGCTGGTTGCATAAAGCGGCTAGTTTTGTTAATGAATGTTCTAAGCATCCTTTAAATTAATAGTTATCAAGAACATCTGGCAAGCAAGCTGATATGAGACTACGAATAGATAAATTACATGTAGCAAGAAACCACAGTCAGACGATTTTTTTTATGTATTAAAATGCAATCATTTTCTTGCAAACATCTGGCAATGTCAGCAAAAGTTTAAATGCAGAAATGTTTACAAAAGATATATGAGAATCATTCGACACAATTTGAATTATTTTGGTTAGCCTTTATTAAGTAATTTAGACTTTTCCTGTAAATCAACCGATAAAATTGTCTATGCAAAATTAGCCAGTTTCCTGTTTAATTGCAGAATTGTTGAAGGATTGTCAAATTCAATCACGTATCCTATAATTTCTCGAATACCGGAAGCAAAATAATTAATCTAATTGAATTACTTATAGGCCCTAGAATTGAAAAGCAGCAAATTTCTGCGTTTATCTCGAAATACTTTAAAAATATGTTTATTTAAAAATTTATTAATAATTCTCTGCATGATAATTTTGTTTTGAGTTTTGAGGATTTCTGCACATGACAAGTTTTAATAACAGAATTTTAATACTCAAATATTTTAGAATGGATATTTGTTGCCTATTATTTCAGTGAAATATTAGTCTTTGATGCTTAAAAATGCTTTTAAAGTTTCATTCATTTCATCAATGCTTTTTGTACCAAAATTTATCTCTTTTAAACATTCGCAGATGGATGCAATTGGAATCAAGAATCTATTTGAAGATTTTTTATTCTTTTTTCCAAACTCTCTTATTGAATAAATTACTTTGACTTACTTAAAAATCAATAGCTAATTGAAATTAATTATTCTAAAATTAATTTACAAAAGAAAATTCATCGTATTTTTAATAATATATATTTTTTAAATACATAAAAACTTTTTTTTTATTTTGATTCAGAATATTTCTTGTTTAAAAAAATAAGAGATGTTCTTTAATGAGATATTCAGTATGTATGCTTAAAGTTTTCTTGTATTAAAATTTACACTGTCAATATGAATACTGCGACTGTTAAAATTTTTCGAATTTTTCGAAATGTACTTTTCTAATACTAATACGTTAAAATTTTTTAAAGCTCTGTTAAGAAATATAGGAAGGAATATTTGTATATCTCACTGAATATGAATTTTCTAATAATGTGAATTAAAATGTAACTTATAACATAGAAATTATTTCCAGAATTTATTTAATATATTATATATCTTTTAAACTAATAAAGAGGAATATTTAGCAATTTGTTTTTCGAAAATCTTATAAACGTTATGGTTTGATTCATATCAGCTGAAAATTCTTCGCAATCTTTTAAATCAATCATTTAAAAATCAATATTTTGTTTAGTCACAATTTGATAAATTATGCAAAAAAAAAAAAAAAAAATCGGTTCAGGATGGCATTAAATAATTTTTCGAATATCAGACAATTATTAAAATTAGAGAATCGTCTGCAAAATCATTAAAGGAGCAGGAAACTGTGATACATATACAATCAACATATTATAAACAGCTCTTATTCTCATTATTTTTAAAAAAATATTCCATTTTCTCTTGAATAATAAAAAAAATCGTTTTCATTTTCTTTACAAACTGCAATTCCACAGTAATGAATTTCTGAATCATGAATTCTTTTCAACCATTACTAAAAGCATCATTGTCTTTGTATCCACAATTGTGAATCAATTATTTTCAAAATATGCTCATAAGGGGCTTTTGTGATCATTATCATAAATTACTTTTTAAACAGCTTGAAGCTTTCATATCCATGAAAATTTTGTCATAAAAGATGACTCAACTTTAATAAACAGAAAACAAGACTTTACACAAAAGCAAGCCATTATGAAAAGGTCTTTGGAAATAGTTTTATTATTTTCTTTACTTTTAGTTTCTTCCGGAACAGATTTTTTCTTTTATAAATAGGATATATTCGAACTGCTTTTGTCTCGCAATTTGCTTCCAAAAAATTAATGAGTTTTCTTTTAAAGATAGATATTCGAATTTCAGTTTTTTCATTACATTTTTTCATTGTTTAAAGTTTTTACGTTAATGTTAATAATGAAATATCAAGAATCCATTTAGCATTAATAAATTTGAAAAGAAATAATGGAAGATATATTTTAAAAATATATAATTTCTTTTAAGATATACATTTTTTTCGTACGTATATATATGACTCGCTTCACACAGCTTATTATTTTTAAAGAAGTAAATCAGGATGTATTCGATATTAAAGATAACCAGATTAAAGTATGGCAATAACAATGGGCAATTAGGCAGAATAACTAATACGTGTGATCTCTGGGCACAGATTTTGCGATTTTTTTTTTTAAATAAGAAAATAAATTTCTCTAAACTACTTTGTGGTAACATTGGATACATATCTACATTGACGATCAGATTGCTATTTGCACTAAGGTGCTTGAAAAGAAATGTGTTTGATATATATACATAAAAAGCTTTTGCAATTTACAATTTTAAACACTTACTGGATTCAGGCTATTCTTTGAGTGCCATTTTGTAATAACAAAAACTACGAGAGTTATATATTCAAAACTTTCTTGCATACACTCTAATAAAGGTGTTATACTAGAGAACGCCTCGAATGTCATTTGCGTACAGTAGTTACGAAATATTATCCTTTGGCTTAAATTTAGCGTTTTTGCTGAATTTATCGTGTCACCCTTTGCAATTTATTTAGCGATTAAATCCTGGTATGTAGTTAAAAAAATCCCAAAATCGAATCTTTATTTTAAATGGGTTTTTCCCAATCGTATGAAATAAAAATTTGTTGAAAAGTTACATTTGTAGTCACAAAATTCCATACCAAATCTAATATATTTAACTCATTTCGTTTTTGAGTTACACGTTTTTGAAAGTATAGACCGACAAACGATTAATCACTTGTTAGATTGGATTCCCAATTTGATCGCGTTTACACTGCAGATTGTAAATGTGTGTGCTGAATTTTTTCCACCTAGCTCCCTTCATTTTGTAATTATCACATTAACTTATATTCGAACAGCCGGACATACAGACTTCCACTGAACAGATATTGCCCAAAATTTGATAGAAATCTGAAAAGTTAATATAAAGATCGTATGCCAAATTTCATCTGTCTAGTTCAAAGCGAGTGATTCATCTTTGTCACACAGAGACAGATGGATATTTTTCAAAAATGTGTTTTTCGAACTCTGGGAGGTCTAATACATGGAGAATCGTTAATATCTCGAGTTCGAACTTTTTAACGATAACTATACTTTCTCTATACTACGTATACGAGAAAGTAAAAAAAGTACTTCAAAGATTATTTGTGATACGTTTTATTTCAATTTAATCTAATTTTTTTTTCATTCAGCATGAAATCATCGAGAGGAAGTATGATGTCATGGCATTCGATTTCCTTAGAAAAATTTATTTACACAAGGCAGAGCAAGTCAATGTGTACTTCGAAATGATTTCTCTAAAACCATCTAATAATTTCATGTACTTCTGTGCGTATATGAAAAATTGCATGGGTTTTAGCGCTCTGCAGGTAGTACCACAACTATTTCGTAGCTGTTTCCTGAATCTTGGAGTTGTTTCAAATACAGTTACGAAATTTGGTACATAAAAATCTAAAAATTGCCAGATTTACAACTATTTCCTAGCTTTTTCTGAGGGAGTTTTTAAAGAATTTTATTTAATCAAAATTTTGGCATATTTCATTGATAACTTCTGAAAATATTATTGCACTAAAATTATTGTGCATGGTTTTAAAAATGAATTTTTTTTAAATTTGAAATTATAAAATGTTTTCCAAAATACAGCCAATTAAAAATTTTTTTTTTGCTAATTTCCGATAGTAGATTACATTATTGCCTTGATATTCAAACTATTTTTATTGTTTCATCAAATATTTAATTGCAGGATTTTCTTCTATTGTAAAGCTGACGAAAAAGGATCTTGTTTAATATCTGTGTACTTTACAAGCTGAATAAAAAAGCGATTTTACAATACATAAATTTGGAATACAGAATAACACATTCACTATATTAATAGAAGTATGATATCTTGAGATTGTTCATCATTAGGAAGATTACTTATACAATGAACAGTAATTAAAATAATATGACTGTAATGCTCCGCAATTTAACGGAATCATGGGTATGAAGTTATATTAAATGATTTAATTGAAATTTAACATAATCAACTTCCTAAAGAATCAGTTGTAGCCAAAACCGAATGATTATAAAATAAAAAATGTGCAATTCAAAATTATTCAAAATATCTTTACAAGGCAAAGAAATTGCTGAAGTTTGTTTAATCTATGCAAAATCTCTTAATTACTTTTTCGTCAGTTGGCTTGTTGAGAAAACTTGAAGAACAGAGCAGGGAATTATCTGATTATATAATAACTCGCAGCAGACCTTTTAGCATAAGGGCATTGTTTTCGGTTAAGCGCAATTATGCACAGTAAATGGGCAGGAACAGTTGCCAAAGTACTTATTTAGGGCTACAAAAGTTTCACAAGGTAAAATAAATATTCTACTGCTGCTTATATAAAATATTGATTAAAGCATTTATTATGCATTTGGTTTAAATTTGTACATTATAGATATGCACGCATATTTTAGAAAATGAACTAGAAATCCGAAATATGATGTTTGGTTTATAATTGTATAATTACAATCAATTAAATCAGCAAGAAAGAAAATTCGATCATATACTCTCCAGTCAAAATGTTTTCACCTTCCCCTGCTTAAAATTGTGGACCTTGAGCATGGTTTGAAGGCCTTGAATGCTCCGTCTTTTATTTCCCCCGTAAGAGCGTTTCATAGTTTAGTAAAAAAAAAGAGTAGGGGGGATTATGTATTATTACATGGTATTGGCGAACATAGCAATGAAAGATCGATTTATGGTTTAAATCTATCACTTCACTGAATCGATTTTGCGATCTTCAAATATTTCTTTTTTTGGTGATTAATCCCTGTTTTGCTGTTAATATTGTGGTATTAGAAAAATCTAATATTTAATTTTGATACTTTTTTCCGACCAAATGAAACTGCAATTGTATTCACAAGATAACATACAGAATTTCATTTATTTAAATCATTTTCTTTGTATGTGTGGGAAAATACAGATCAACAGATGGTTAAGCCCTTGATGGATTATTCAAAATCTGATAAGGAAGGATCTAGGTTTTAGATAATTTCATTTATTTAAGTTGTATGCTTTTAAATTATCGCGTTTATATGTATGCGGAAGTTCAGACTGACGGATGGTCAAATATCAGGTGAACTTGACCATCCATGTTTGATACGAATTTACTTTACAAATGTTGAACCTTGTGCCAATTTTTATCTTAATTCTTGACATTTCGTAGTAGTCATGTTCACTTGTATTCGAGCAATCAGGCAGGCAGACTTCCTCTGAATGGATTTCGGTCAAATTATCAAACTGAATGGATTTCATCTCCTTATCTCATGTATTTTTTGAATTATCGTGTTCACAGACAAATGTAAGTTCAAACATTTTTGGACTCAAGGTTTTCTAAAACTTGGAGATGCATTCAAAATATTGATTTTGAATTCTTTGACAATTACGATTCTTTATCCGTGCATATAATGCTTATATGATAAAATACGTTTTACGTTCTAAATACTCAACGTTCTGATTTAAAGGATCCATTTTTAGCACTCAAGGATTTATGAAATGTGAAGATTTATCAACATTTCGAATTCGAATTTTTTGACAATTGCGATTTTTTTCCTTTGTATATAATACGTATACCAGAAACATAAACATCATTTATAAATGTTAACTAATATCGTGATCATCATTTCAATAAACAGTGCACCTAGCTATCGGAAAGAGGGCATTTGAATTGGGGCTGATAGAATATTCTCAGTGCTCCGGTAGATATTTTTAGATTGGCTATCTCACCGTTGACGTCAAATCGAACTTATCGTTTTCTCTGGTGGCATCAGATAACGATAAAAAAAGGATTTATCAAAAACATCGTATCAACGGAACATATGACCGGCAGAGTTTTAAATATAAGATTTTCTTAAAGCACGTGTTGTTGCACACTGTTCTTGGAAACTTAAAAATATAGGGGGGGGGGAAGCAAAAGTGGAATATTTTCATAAAATAATACAAAAAATTAATAAAAATAAATATTTTTTATTATTAAAAATAATGAAAAGCATTAAAAAGTAATTTTCCTAAATTAAATGCAAAAGTTGAACTCTTAATTTAGTTTCATTTATACCAAGTGCAGTTAATCTTTTCTGTCAACGATAAATTTATCATGTACTCCGAAATGGAATAAAAATCGAAATTATCTCATTAATTATATCAGCTTAATGATAAATAAAAGGAGATAAACTATAATTTGTAGATCGACATACAAAAGATTGTAGCGGGGAAAAAAATGCTGACTCATTAAAAAATGTTTTTGTAATTATTTTTTATTTTTAAAAATAACAAAAAATATTAAAAATAATTTTAAAAAATAAATGCAAAAGTTGAATTTTTTAGTTTGTTCTATTTGTACCAAATGTTTTTAATTCTTTCTGAAAACGATAAATTTATCTTGCACGCCGAATCGAAATTATCTCGTTCATTATCACAGTTTAATGATGGATATATGAGATAAATTATCATTTCTATTTTTTGTAGATCGACATAGGAAAGCTTAAAGCGGAGAAAAATGCTGATTCATTCTTTTAAAATTTTATGAAGAGATCTCTAAACTCTATTTTATTGCTAAAATATGGAAAAAATAGCACCGAGGAAAATTTTCAAACCGAAAATTTGAATATGAGGGAATTAACATACTAGAAGAAACTTTTTCAAAACGGAAAAGCGGAAGCAATAACTTAATAAAAAAAATATCGATTCTTTTTGTATATACTGAAGTGCGGTAGTTAGTGTTTCTGTTGGTGGCAGCCTCAACGTTGGTTTTAAGAATGCTGCATTCAATCGTTAAAGATTAAAAGTTTTGTTAGCTAAACCATTAAATTCTTTGAAAAATATTTAGTTATGTTTTATTTTGCGTTGCTTGAATAAATTGAATTAAATATTGTAAGGACTAAAAATTTTATTGTGAATGTTAAAGCAAACAAAGATTTGAATATCCTAAGTATTGAGTTAAGGACTTTAGTTCTAATGCAGTAAATAAGAAATTGAAACTTAAGTATCATTTTTAATGTATAAAGCATTTAATAGTGATAGTACAAAGCATTTAATAGTAATTCATTCTAAGGTATAAATGGCTTTAAATAACAAATGGAATTTTTTATAATCAGTTGGCTTCAATTATTCATAATTCTTTTTATTACTCCAGTAAATCTAATGGTACACTGTATAAAGAAAAATAAATGTTTAACACAAAGCGAAATTTGGGCTTCAAAAGATAGTTTTAAAATATTTTTTTTTTCAAAAATGAAAAAGAATTGAATTGTTACAATAAATTATTGGAATATTTATTCATTTGACAATGAGGTTAAAAGACAATTGGTAAATTGATTCGTCTCTGGTTTTCCCTGACAATTAAGTTGTAAAGCTCAAGTTAATTGCGGTAAAACTTTTATTTCACCTCATAGAACGTGCAGTTCTGTATAATATTTCGAAATGTAGTATATGTAAAATTATATTACGAATGTTGAATGTGGAGTTGATTGTGTGCAAATGTAACACAATTTATTCATATTAAATAGTTGGTAGAGCCTCCACCTGAGGCAATTACAGCCTTAATACTCCAGGACATGCTTTCTACAAGTATTTGGATGATGGACAGTGGCATTTTCTTCCACTCGGCTTGGAGAAGACATTATTTTACCTAATTTAGAAGGTTACTGCACTCCTTAATTCAGCGATCAAATTGCCTCAGAGGTTTTCCATACAATTCCATACAATTGGAGAGGGGGGTGCCAGATCAGGTATCATCCTCGTCATCTGACCGCGGTTCAAAATTACGAGGTCCATCCCAAAATAGTCCTAGTGTTGCTTGAAACGGGACGTTAATATAACTAACTAACTAAATCTTCTCATTTGATAGGTTTAATGATACTTGACGTCTCACAAATGGAACTGCACATGAAAGGTACAGATTTTTCAGCATCACTTCAATTCGTTGCCCGATTTCACTTTAACATACTAAAAACTTGTGTTTTAGAAAGTTTTTTCTCAAAAAATTTGAGATAAAACTGCATTTATACACAAAAAATGTAGTAACAAATTTGATTAAGGCAAAGCGTTTTTGAATTATCGTGTTGACACGTTTCTGAAAATGCAGACCGACAGACAATCAACTCGTTGTTGGATTTGATTAAATATTTGAAAAGTATCTACACTATAGATAATAAATCTGTGTACCGAAATTTATCTATCTAGCTCTCTTAGTTTTGTAGTTATCGTGTTCATTTATATTCTAACAGATCGCGTTATTATCGTGTTCATTTATATTCGGTTGACAGGTGGACTTTCTCTGAACAGATTTCACTCACAATTTGATAGAAATCTGCAAATGTGACGTAAAGACCGTATACCAAATTTCACCCATATAGTTCAAAGCATTTTTAAGTTATCTTTATCACTGATTGACAAACGGTGATTTTTTTTCTTCCAAAAGCTCGGTGGAGGTCTAAAACTCGAGTTTGAATTTTTTGACGATTAAAATTCTTTCTTTATGTATTCTTTCGTATACGAGAAAGGGAAAAGCGACATTGTGATCGTTTCTTTTTGCTATCATTTTTATTTTTATTTTAAAAATAAACGGAATTATTTTATTAAATAACATTTTCTTAAATTTTATTCTTGAGATTATTCTTGGAGATCTTAAATGAATATGCTTAGGCAATATTTTCGAGTCAACAGGCAGTGAAACAACTTAAATAATATAAAAGTGAATGTCTTGTTTTCAGAATGTTTTAAATTATATTTTAACTAAATTAAATTTTACAAAAGCTGAAAGTTTAAATATCTCACCATATTTTGTGAAACGACTGAAGATTATTTGTTGGAATTATGTGACTATAGTATGAAATTTTTAAATACTGCTATAAAATGCTCATATTTTAAAATTTTTGTATAAAATATATTGAGAAAACAGTTATAAAAAGTATATTAGTTAAAAGGTAACAGACTATAAAAACTTTAAGGAATATTTTTAAATCTAAAAACAGATATAAATTGAAAAACAATCATCTTAAAATTTATCAGATTGATCGCTAAATTTTTGTGGATAGCTTAAAATATTTATTACATGGATTTTGAATAAAGAAATAATCTAAGAAATTTCATTTCTATACAATCTTTAAAAATTGGGATCAACTGTAAAATAACATGAAATTTCCATATTTTTTGCATTATGAATCATGAAAACAACGATAGAATAATTTTGAATGAATACATATTGTTACTATAGTTCTGGAAATATCTAACACATTAAAAAATTATTATACTAAATTTGGCGAAAAAAATGTGCATTTTATTTTCATTTATGAAGTTTTTCGTGTGAAGACTTTATAAAAATAGAGAAATTGAAAAAGAGTATTTGGATTTATAATAAAGTATTAAAATGTAAGTTGAAAAACTATAAAAATTATTGTAACTTCCCAAAGAATAAACGTCGAAATCAGATTCAAATGGTTTTATATAGAACACTTTTCAGAAATTAAATATATCAAAAATATTATTTTATATTTTCGACAAAAATTAACTTTTTAACTTTGTTGATAATCAAACTTAGCATATTGGGATTTTCTGGTTTAAAGTTTAGCTTAGTTTAGTTATATTAACGTCCCGTTTGAAGCAACACTAGGGCTATTTTGGGACGGACCTCGTAATTTTGAACCACGGTCAGATGACGGGGACGACACCCGAGCTGGCACCCCCCTCTCCACACCAGCGGGAGGACGTTTGGTCAGGACGGATTTAACGTGCAACAGACCCCCTTACACGACGGTTCTTCGGTGGAATCGGGTCTCGAACATGAAACCCTCTGGTTCCGAAGCCGAGACCTTACCACCAGGCCACCGCGGCCCTTTTTCTGGTTTAAAATAAATTTCTTAATATCCTATCATATTCTAACCATTGAAGACTAATGATCTTTCGCAATTTTCCCCGTAGTCTCTTTTCATCTGATATCCGATCATCTTTTTTTGATGCCGTAACAGGAGAAAGACCCAATTAAGGTAAACGAAGCCAATCGACTGCATCTGAGACTAAATGATGTCGAATGCCTATTATTTTTCCACCATTAAAGCAGTTAAACTTCGAGATTCATCTATCATTGACTTTTAATAATTTCTCGAAGGGGGATAGACGGCCAGTCGTGTATGTTTCGTAACAAAATCCAAACTTGCGTAAAAATGAATTCGAATGGTCTGGAGATTAGCATATCATTTACCATTCGTAATTAAATGGCCTCTCAGTGTACTATTAAGGTAGCTGAATAAATTAAAAAAATCGATAATTTAATTCTTTGAATTTTACTTCTACGCTCTTTTTTTTGGTAAATTATATTGATTTTTATAATTTTGTAAATTTTACTTAATGCTCTTTTACAACTTGAAATTCGGTTTTCTTAAATTATAAATGTTGGCAAAATCATCTTACGAAATACTTCATTATTTAAAATACAATGCATATTTTTTGTTAAAATTTGGTATAAAATTTTTTAAAATGTTTTTTATCGTTCTTAATTATGAAAAATTAGTTTGTTCGTTTAAAACGATTTCTATTTTTTTAATATTGTATTTTGAGAAAGAAAATCAGAAATTTCGTCTTATTTATTGGTTTAAACTCAGTATAATAAGAATGGATAAAAAACTCAGCTTATTTTTAATTCAGGAACTTTTATCTACAGCATTTTGTACAAATCACTTTATAAATTTCTAGAATATAAGATTTTAGCTTTAGTCCCCCCCCCAGAAAATAAATCTCTTCCACTTTTCAAGCATCTTTAGCTTTTAATTATTGTTTTTTGTTTAAAGTATTGTTTTTAAATATATTTTATGCAAAAATTTAAAAAAAAGTATTTTATAACATTTAAAAAAAATTCATCCGAAACATATTTTAAATAAAATAAATATTTTTTGAAGAGATCATCAATTGTATTTAGAAGTCGAAATGCATATCTCTAAAAGATTATATGCTTTTGTTTTTAAAGAAGTGTATATTAGGGACTGTAATAATAGAGTATTAATGTAGATGGTAATCAGGTTATCATTTAACGCAAAAGAGCAAGTTGATGAAGTTTTGGTGATAGCCCATTAAGAATTTACAAAAATTTTCTCAAAATGCCAGTTGATTGTATAAATATTGATTTTTATCCTCACTAGTTTACTAGCAGCAGAAAGCCTTTTCTCTGAATTAGCTGAGTCTGACAGCTGGTAGTTAATAATAGGAATTGAAAACGAAAGAATTTGGAGCGATTAGATGTTAGTATTTCAAATGATTGTTTATTTTTATTTATCACTGCATGTTTATCGTATCTAGAATTATCAAGTGAAAAAAAAAACGATATATCTTGATATATTTCGTTGTAAATTTGGTACCCAACAACTGATAATGATTAATGATTTTAATCTTTTTGTGAGTTTAGCATTAATATTTTCAAATATGTGATTGAGTGTGTAGACATGTTAATATTTTTTTTACATATATTGGAACGTTATTTAAAAAAATTTACAAAATTCAGAAATTTTTGTTTATTTTTTGAAATCCTTTTCAATAATTTTCTCTTAACTATGCCAAAGTGTGTTTCTATTTTAAATTATTAAATATTTCAAAAGATGCTCGGATTTAATTAATAAAATAACTTTCTCACACAAAATTATTCTTTTGTAAAACAGAAAATAAAATATGTATCACTATTGCTTTTCGAATAAGAAATGAACTGTTAATTTCCAAAAAACATTTTGTTTAACACATTTTATATAGAATTTTCTTTATAAGAGCCTTGATTGGACACTGAAGTTTTTCTATTAATCAAATCTATAAAAATTGAAATCATATAATTCTTTCCTTATTTACGTCAAAATCTCAAATTAATATAAATTCTCTACAGTTGAAAAGTGAAAAAAGGAAATTTGAATGCTGCCAAGTTTGCTTGGAAATTATTGTATAAATATTTTACAAGCTAATTGGATGATATTTCAAATGTTTTCTATACATTGCTGTATGTGATATTTGTTTTACTATTTTAATAAAAAAAATCAAATTTTAATTCCTTTTCTGCGTTAAACGATTATAAAATTATACAGTTCCGATCATAAAACTTTTTTTCCGAAACTTAATTTTTTACGAAATATTGTATTCAGTTTATAGTTACGAAGCAGTTTCTTGACTAGAAGGGATTCATTGTTAGTAAAACTCAAAATTATGTGAAAATTATGCTCATTTTGTCACAATTAATTGCCACCATAATTCAAATCCTGATCTTTCCCTTTTTTTCTTTTTCTAGTTGAAAGTATTTTGATAATTGTTTTTTATAACAATCAGAAAAATATCTTTCAAAAATTTAATATTCTTATTTTAAGCTTAAAAAAAAACAGAGTTCTCTATAAACAAGCAAAACAAAAATTGCCTACGATATAAATTAATGTTCACATGATGTATGCCAAATATGCTGCGTCAATTTAATCATTAAATCTACTGCGCATCTCGCAAGAGAAAAAAAAATGTCATGACGTCACTACAAAACATCAGATATCATGTAGTTAGATATCAGATAAATCACTTTTGTCACGCGGGACACTAGAGTTGCCTCCACTGTCATTACTAAATCGAAAGGTATCTCTCGAAAGTAGCAACATCTGACAGCAAGAACGAAGAGGTTAATGAGTGATAGCAAACATTATTTCTTGATCAAAATTTATTTCTTTGTGTTCTTTAACGAATAGTGTTTGGGTGCCCAAGAAACAGACAAGATGCCATCCCATCTCGTGCTGAGCGACCAGATGAGCGATGTGATCCTGAAGGTTTCTCATTCTGGATACAGTTGGAGATTTCCAGCCCATTCTACTCTTCTCTGTGCAAAATCTCCAGTGTTCCAAGAACTAATTGAGCTGCAGAAATATGAAGACCTTCCTATCATTAATATAATGGGTGTGCAACCAGATACTATGTTGCAGCTGCTGAAGTAAGTATATCGATTCTTCAATAATATATTAAAGGAGTGATCTTCCCGCAACTTTCTCACATACTCTTTGATAAATGCATTTATATTATTATCCATATGTAATTGATGAACAATAGTTACGAGCGACTCTATTACAGCACGATCGTTGGTTATTGTTTTTGAAGTTTAACTAAGTGGTGTTAACATATAAACATTAGGAAATTGATTGCATTTTCTACACCTTTTTCTGAAGAATTAAAATCAAAATTTGATAGCAGATTATAATTGCAATCAGAAAATCATACATCAAATACCATATATTTCCGTTTTTGAGTAATCTGCTTTACATGTTTAGGAAAATACAAGCCGATACGGAAGCCAAACTTCTTGACGGTATTGATTTTAGATTCGATAGGTATCTAAAATTGAAATGTTAAATTTGTCTGCCAAATTTTATCTATCAAGCTCTTTTCATTTTACAATGATCGAATAAACTTGCATATAGACAACTGGACAGACAGATTTCATCAATATGAATTTCATTCAAAAATTCATGGAAAATTACAAATTTGAAGTAGAGGTCAGGCACTAAGTTTCATTCGCCTAGCTCAAAGCACTTTTAGGTTATAGCGTTATGTAGACAGACAGTGAGAATGGACGGATAGACAGACAAACTAATTCCAAAAATGTGTTTTTCGGACTCAGAAAAATATGAAACGTAGAGATTCTTTAAAATCTCTAGAGCGAATGTTTTGACGATTATTTTATTTTCACTTTGTATACTTCACATACGAGAAAGCAGCATGGAAAAGAAATACCAATAGATAAGCAGCATGCCGTGGGGAGTAAACTTGATAACATTTATTCCTTTGAAGGACGTGGTCTCTCAAGAAATATCTACCTTAAATGCAGTTATTACTTTTAAACTAAGTCAGTCAGTAAATTCATATTTTTTAGCGTCTTACTCTGGTTGTTGTGTTGTGACTTATGACACTTTACAATCCAGCAGACAGTTATCTGTCAGTGATTTAAGCCGAGTGAGCGTCTCTTGTTTTTTCAGCAGAGCCAACGGTACGACTAAGCTACTTAACGCGTCACATCCACATTTTTACAAGGAGGAACATTCACTCACGTCACAGATATAACACAGAAGAAGAAAAACAACCATGCCCGATCAGGGACGACAAGATCACGGGGAAGACGCACTACCCCTATGTCAGGACGCTGGCTCTCTTTTTAAATACTATTTGTTTCTCCATCAGTTTCAATTTTAATATGACGCTTGATGTCATTATTTTGAAAATCATTTGATAATAACGGCAAAAATGCCGGAGGGTATATGCAAGGGCATGCTGACTTATTAAAAAGTGCTTGATTTTTTTAATAACTAAAAGTCTTTGATGCCCCTACGCATCGCATATAAATAAGTATACTATGCTAACCATTTTCTCTTCATAATTTTGAAATTTATTTTTCTTCTTAGTAGTAGTAGAATATCCGCTTGTGTCAAATAGGATCATCGTAAATAAAGTATCAAAGTATTCTTTTATTTAAGTATTTCTTTTTTATAAAATATTTATTTTTTACTTTCTCGTGCATAAAAAGAAAATGTTGCAAAGACCAAAAAATTCGAACTCCGGATTTTGAGAATCTCTATGTTTCACACCTCCTTGAATTCCAAAAAAAGGAGTATTTTTTAAATTATATTTTTCTGTGAGCAAGATACTCAAAAATGCTTTGGTATATGGATTTAGCAACAAATCTGTAGATTTCTATCAAATTTTGAACGAAATCTCTTCTGTGGAAATCTGTTTCTCTGGTTACAAATGAACAAGCCAAATGAACATGCATATTTAACAACAAATTTGTAGATATCTATGAAATTTTGAACGAAATCTCTTCTGTGGAAGTCTGTTTTTCCGGGTACAAATGAACAAGACATATGAACATGTATTTAACAACAAATTTGTAGATTTCTATAAGATTTTTAACGAAATCTCTTCTGTGGAAGTCTGTTTCTCCGGGTACAAATGAACAAGACAAGTGAACTTGTATTTAACAACAAATTTGTAGATTTCTATCAAATTTTGAACGAAATCTCTTCTGTGGAAGTCTGTTTCTCCGGGTACAAATGAACAAGACAAATG
>JAPMOR010103771.1:0-69417 GCA_026543865.1 Argiope aurantia | reverse complement strand
TTTTGTCCACTACCTTTAAATATAATGTTTAAATGATTAAAACTATTATAATTGGAAAAAGATATTTTTTTTTGTTTTAGTATTTTCTGCTAAATTCTCTTATGCTATGAAACTTATATATATATAACGGGCAGTAACATAAAATAAATTAAAAACTTAGTAACTTAACATTTTTGCTTCATATCTTTGTTGTCTTTTTATTGAAAAATAACTTTATTTGATTTAGATACATTTACTCTCACGAATATCCTACTGAAGTAACCGCTGATCTTCTGAGGGCTGCAGAAAAATTTCGTCTGACTAATTTCAGAGAGCACTTAGAAGAACATGCTATTCAGAATCTCACTATTGAAGGAGCCTGCCACTTGTTGGAAAGCCTCGAAATGCATGAACCCTTGTTGGAAGACTGTGTTGTAAAAGCCACCTGCATGTCTATCATCGAGAGCCATGCTTACGTTGTATTTTCCTCAGACTTAATATTCACTTTTGGTAAAAATACACTTCTCAAATTGTTGGAGTCTTGTAGGCTTAATGTCCCGGATGAAGCTGTCGTGTTCTGGGGTATCTGGCGGTGGGGCAGGAGATACTGCTGTCAAAGCAACAGACCTCTTACAGACGAAGATCTTGTTGAAGTTCTGACAGATATGCTAACTAAAATCAGGTAAGAATGAAAAAAAATTCTAAAATATAAACATCTGATACCTAAAATAGCTGTTACAGAATACATTTCACATATCAAATGAGTATCGATCAGGATAAATTTGTAATACGCCACGATCTATGTAACAACTCAGATTAGCAAAATGAGCAAGGAAAATGGGCAAGTCATATCACTATGTTTCGTCAAATAGTTCAGAATATTCTCCTGGCTAGTCGATATGTACGATGCTACAAAGAATTAAAAATATTTTCAATTACTTATAAAGCATAGAATTAATCTATCTCAATATAACTATCTTAGGATTTTTTTATCATTCTTTGCCATATCATCTGACCTTTTCAGATCTGGTCGTTACGATGAGAAAGAGACTTAATTATCTACAGTGAGCTGGCAAACTAATCAGGATCATTAAATATTTGTGAAAATTCCACGAAAAACTTTCAATAACAGAAAACATTGTTATGAACTATGTTTAATATATATTTTTTTGATTTATGAAAACCAAAGAATAATTATAAAGCAATCTAATTGGTTTCAAAAGAAATATAACGGCTTACTCTTAAAAAGGAATTTTAAATAATTTCCTTGCAATAATTATTCAGAGTAATACTTATTTTTGTCATTTTAATTTTTATTTTGTCGATGGGACATTTAGGAGGGCCGCGGCGGCCTGGTGGTGAGGTCTCGGCTTGTGAGCTGGAGGGTTTCCAGTTCGAGACCCGTCGTGTAAGGGGGTCCATTGCGCGTTAAATCCGTCAGGGCCAAACGTCCTCCCGCTGGTGTGATGTGGCGTGGAGATGGGGGTACCAGCTCAGGTGTTGTCCTCGTCATCTGACCGCGGTTTAAAATTACGAGGTCTACCCCAAAATAGCCGTAGTGTTGCTTTATAATGGTACGTTAATGTAACTAAACTAAACTAAAAAACGTTTAGGAGAAGCATCACTTACTTTTGACCGATTTGGTGAAAAATTTGACTTTGGTCTTAAATTTGATATAAAAGGCTAAAAATTAAAATTCATGCGTTTAAAGTTTTATGAGGGTTTGCATAAAAATACATAATTTTTTCAACCCATAGACAGCTAGAGCTGAAAACTTTTGATGCCTATAAAGAATTTTAGTTCTAAATCATGCGCTTTATTTCAGAAGTAGTCTGTCAACTTTTTGACATTTCAATCCAAAATTGGATGTCTGTTAATAATTTGGATAGTTAAAGTATATACCATATTTCAGAGACGGGCAGTCAACCTTTTGTCAGATTTACTTCAAAATTGTATCTCTATCCACAATTTTGGTGATAAAACCATAATGTGCCATATTTCAAAGACATATAATTATTCCGTTGATAGATTTAATGCATAACTTGATGTGTAACAATAGTTTTAATGGTGAAACTCTAATGTACCATATTTCAAAGTTAGGCAGCTACTCCGCTGAAAGTTTTAATGCAAAATTGGATGTCTATCTGTAATTTTAATGGTAAAATTATATACCATATTTCATAGACAGGCAGTCATCCTGTTAACAGATTTATCCCAAAATTTGATCTCTATCCATAATTTTGGTGATAAAACCACAATGTGCCATATTTCAGATACAGGCAGTTATTCCGTTGACAGATTTAGTGAAAAATCTGATGTCTATTTGTAGTTTTGGTGATAGAACCATATGCCAAAATTCATTGACTGGAGAATTATTTTCTTGTGCAATTTTTCTTTTTTTTCTTTTTTATTATTTCCTTAAATACCCTCAGGAAATATCTCAAATACGGATCTGAGAAGCTTACTGTATGATGGTTAGTTCTCTCCTCTCTATTAGGTGAAAAAATGGTGTTGGGTTGGCTATCCTCTACTAATAACGCAACGTGCCTCCTACGGAAGAAGTTGTACCGTATCCAGTGATGGCCCTCAAGATTTAAACACATTTCCTGCGATAACTTTCGCAGCCTTCTGATCATTCAGATTCTTCCATATGGCTAGAATGGATTTGACTAATTGCTTGTGATTATTAATTCCATAATTTCCGAGCATAGTCTTGAAATCTCTGCACTTAACTTTTGATTTCGATTTTAAAACTCTGGTCAAGGTAAAAAATCTAGTAAGAAGAAAGTTATTTAAGTTACTTTTAACAAAATGATGTTTATAGAGAGGCATATTAACTATAAATTACGTTTTACCTGATAGAAATACTTTTTAAACTGTTCTACAGACAAACCGTCGGACACAGAGTTAACAAATTTGACACTTCGTTATTTCTTGGATAGTAGGCGTTCACTAGAGAAGAACATTCAATATTTTGATTAAATTTTTAGTTAAAAAGTAATGGAAACGATAACAATTATTCTCAATATCATCAGATCATATAATTGGTAATAAAGTCGTCTGAGATCAATTAACAAGTTAAAAAATTATCTTTATTTAGTGGTGCCAATTTTGCAGTTTAAGTACCTATTAAACTATTTTAAAGGTATATTATACACTATTTCTTTTTGTTTTAGCTACTATTTCAGTACATATGCATATTACAACTATATGAAATGCATTTTTTTTTGCATACTCATTATTTTTACTATTTTTAAGAGCGAACTTTAAAAATTAATGCAAAGCTCACAGAAAAAGTGATTTGAAAATTAAATTTACATTACTGAACTACTAAAAAGTTTCTTAAAATTTCAATAAGACAAAAATGTTTTATAATAATGGTTTTATATAGCATTTTTCAATAAACTGCATACTATAAAGATTGCATTTAAGCTAGATATAGGTCACTTATGACATTTCTTATCAGAGGTTACAATTTCTTTTAACTTTCTTTTCTTTTTAATGTGTTTGTTATTCGAATATTAAATATAGAATTAATTCTATGCATTTTGCATACTAAAACAGATAATATGAAATATTTAATTTATATGAAAAAACATAATCATATATTGAACTGTATAAAAAATTTAAATTCTGCATGCGTTTTCATCATAATGTGATATAAAATTCTTTCCAAGGCACTGCTACGATAAAATTGTTTCTTTATTCAAAGGAGGCCACATCTTCACTATTAAAAGACCTGCGCATGACGTCACTGAAGACAGATGCTTCGGTATTATTTGACGTCATCCGTGGAAATAGCTTCAGTGTGTGTGACGTCACCATCATTTAGCAAATGACCTCATTTGAAAGTAAAGTTAGCTATTCTATTGCTCGGTGCAAAGAGTTTCGAAGAAGTCGCGATTTTCACACCTTAAGGTTTTTACCAGTATTGATAATAAAATTCTTCTTAAATGTATTATTCTTCAAGAAAAGGTATTACTGGAATTGCAGTTTATTTGTTAATGCATGGATGTCATTAATAATTTAGAAGAATAATAAGAAAGTTTTGCATTGTAATCGACGTGGAATTCCAAAAATTGAATTATATAATAATAAGAAAAGTGATATCAATTTAGTGTGATAGATTCTTTTAAAAAATCGATAACTTTTTTCTACCTTATATAAGCTGCGTTCATGTATTTTAACGAAATATGAAAATTTCGATCGAGTCTAAAATCGGAGATATTTGATACCTGGTTATTATCCACGAGAAAATAAAAAAGCGAATTAAGATACACTGGCGAAATTAAGCTGGTGTTTGTTAAATCGAAATTGTCAAACTTTTATTAGAATTTGTTAAAGAAAATTGCATAAAATTTATTTTATGCACTGAGAAATATTACCGAAGAACGAAAAACTTGCTGCCATTCATAAAGAAGAAATGCATTAAAATTATCTTTATTAAAGATTTTTGGTTAAATCCAATCATGGTTATTTTAAAGTCTTTCTAAACGGAGATTTAAAAATAACCATGGATAATACATAATAATGTCGAATATATAAAAATTTGGTTGTTTGTTACTTTCTCATATAAGAAATATACAAACTGACAATAATGCATTCGACATAAAATGTGGTGAAATAATTTTGACAAATCTCCACGTTTTAGTTTTTTTTGAGTCCGAAAAAACCCCCATTTTTTGGAATTATATTTGTTTTTCTGTGAAATTGATTACTCAAAATTGTTTTGAGCTGAAAATATGAAATTCTCTAAGTAACAATTATCATTTTTTATAATGTATTTGTAGATATCTGTAAATTGTTGACGAAATTAATTCATATGAAGTTTGACTAACGCAGTGCAAGAGACTACAATATGTACAAAACGTTAAAAGCAAGATATATAAAATTTAATATAGAGTTTTTTCATCTAAAGTGTAAAACCGAATAAAATTTTGATGCAAAGGGTTGACCGTCTGTCTTTTCGTACATTTGCATGATTATGAATGTGCTAATTGAAAAAAAAAGAATTGGTTTAGACTAATGACATTTTATAAAATTGCAGCTTTGTGTTGGTTTTGGTTTTAATCCATCAGCAAAAAGCATGAATAATACTTACTCGATTTTCTTCATTAAACTACAAAGCAAAAAACACTCATGTGAGGAATAGCAAAACTTAATATCTCAGCACTTCTAGTGTTCAATACCTTCCCCAAAGTTAAGTTAAATGGAGCTATATTAAAGTCCCGTTTTTAAGGCAACACTAGGGCTATTTTGGGACGGTAATTCGTAATTTTGAACCATGTTCAGATGACGAGAAAGACACCTGAGCTGGCACTATCCTTCTCCAAATTTCCTCAACGGACTCTTGGTCCCGACTGATTTAGCGTGCACCAGAAAAACTTATGCGAATTTCTTAGGTGAAATCGGCTCATGAACCTGAAACCTTCCGGTTCCAAAGTTGAAACCTTACCGCCAGGCTACCACAGCCCAACATTTCTATAGAATAACACTTTTTATGTAGAAGTATATTAGACAATGCCTTTATTATAAAATAAGTGATACCATAAATTACCACAGCTACCATATACAAAACTGGTAGTGTAACTGCAAATAAGAAAATTTTATCTATAAATATCTTGTAATTAATGGAAAAATCTGATAAGACATCAACATTACAGCTCAGGCAGTAAGTACATTTGACACCTTGCGTTTTATTTTTCAAAGACAAAATTTCTTATCCGTGGTTCTTTTTCGTAGACAATCATCAGTCCGAAACCGAGAAAGGATCCCTGATATTGCTTGGAAGAGATTCTGCGCATGCTTGCCCAAAAGATGCCGCTATGTTGCACCAGAAGACTCCCTGGATCTCTGCACCACGTGGGAGCCATGTGGATCTTGGGAGAGTTTGATTGAAAACCAGGAAGGTGAAACTAGATCTCTCTGTCTGCAAATGTCATTCGATAAAAGCGTGATGCTTGTGGGAATAACATTTGAAATATGTGTTCCTGACTTGTAAGTAGAAATAGAAATTATCTAATTTAATTTCAGCTTATAATAAACTCAGGAACAGCTGAGCATCATGATTTAGCACTTATACAGATATTAGGGTGATTTTCTGCTTTCTTATGTACGTAGTATAGATAAAGTATAGTAATCGTCAAAAAATCAAACTCGAGATTTTGACGAATCTTCGGGTTTTAGATCTTATTGAAGTCTAAAAAAAATATTTTTAGAAAATGTCCATCTGTCTGTCTATGACAAAAATGACTTAGAAACGCTTTGATTCAGACGAATGAAATTTGATATACCGTCGTCATGCCAAATTCGTTGATTTCTGTCAAATTTGGAGCAAAATCCGCTCAGACGAAGTCTGTCTGTCCGGCACGATTACTACAAAACGAAGAGAGCTAGACAGATAAAATTCAATACACAGAATTAGCATCTATAGTCTGGACACCTTTGAAATTTTGAACAATATCTAACTATGGATTGATTGTCTGTTAGTCTGTACCTTCAGAAACATGTAAACACGATAACTCAAAAACGCAATGACTTAAATATATCAAATTTGGTATGGGATTTTGTGACTACAAGTGCAACTGTCAAGCTTTTGTTTCAATAGATTGAAAAAAAAACGCGTCTAAAATACAAATTTCATTTTCGGATACTGTAAACCCCATTCTAGGACTCAATTGTCAAATATCTCGCCAAAGATGGCACGATGGATTCAATAAAAAAGCTAAATTCACGCCAAAAGTTAATGTTTCGTAACTGTTGAGCGTCAAAGCAATGCAAGGCGTTCTCTGGGATAACATCTTTATTAGAGAATACGCAAGAAAGTTTTGGAGAGACCACTGAAGCTGGTTATTTTAGTGACAACAGATGGCCTCATTTATGAATAATGATACAAATACTCGCTTGTTAGAAGCCAAACCACGCCAAGACACGTTAAAAGCAAAAACGTTTCATTTCGTTTTTAGTAAAGTTAAAATAGCATCTCGTTTTGAAGGCACGCAAAAGTTTTCCAGGGCAGACATCTTGTTTCTAAATAATAACCGGACGAACTCGTAATTATGTATGAAGCATGTCTAACTTTGTTAATTATTCTCATTTCTACTCTACATTAACTAAAAAGACTTCTCCATAACACCACATGAATAAAATTGCAAATAATTTGATATACAAATATATAACCTTTATGTAACCCATCGTCTCTTTTGCTTTGATTGTAAATTGTCTTTGATTGGACAGTGAGGTTTTTGGATGGATAAACAACATTTTATTGATTGTATGTAGGACACAAATTTTGAATATCGTGGAGTAGTTCTTTTTCTTAATGAAAAATATTCCATGTATTTTTGCTTGGTTTTCAAATTTTTGTTTTGTGAGTGCTTTTTCTTATTGTCATTACTTCCCTTTTTTCCCCTTATTGACAACATTTTATGGAGGTTGAAGGTTATATGATACCACATATTTTTGATTCCATCATTTGAATATTCCAGGCAGGTAAATATTGAATCATTAAATAAATATATATTACAAAATTATGCACATGGATATTCGAAATTAAGAACTACATGGATATTCTAAATTAGGATCGTTTGAAATTAAGAACAACCAATAATTAAACAAAATGTAATCATCTGCCGATATATTAATCTAGAATGATACACTCGTTTCATAATTACCGTACAATTGAAGGAGGATTAAGGAATTGGTATTCTGGAAGGTGTACATAAGATTGTGGAGCTTTATTATGCATTCTACAGGATTCAATAATAGCGATAACCGAATACTAGGCATTCTAGCAGTTGTTCATAAGTAGACCAGATGACCACGTATAGTTCACACTGGACGCTGAACTGAACGAGTTAGGAATCTATTATTGAATAACGGAAGGGACATAGCCGCTTTCAGTGGCTTGTTGGTACTTGTACTAAGGTTTAACTGGTGCTTGTACTATATAGTAGTTTCCAAGCGTTTGCAAAAGCGCGTCAAATGCTAATGTATTGTGGAGATGTTCGCAGATGCTTGCTTTGCACGAAAAAAAAACCATCAAGACTAATGCTTGTTAGCCGCTTTGTGTCAAAGTGAAAGGTGCCATTGAGATATCGATTGCCTAATTATGACAAGGCGAAATGTCATTGAGAGATCCGAAAGGTTTGCCGCAGTTGGCGTTTTTAGCTTTCTCGTATTTGTGGCATTGAGAAAACATAGTAATCGTCAAGAAATATGAACTTGAGAGTTTGAGGAATCTCCACGTTTTAGACCTTCCTTAGTTCAAAAGCACACTTTTGAAAAATGTCTGGAAAGTAGATAACTCAAAAAACTCTTTGAGCTAGACGGATGAAATTTGGTATACGGTCTCTACACCAAATATGCAGATTTATATCAAATTTGGAGTAAAAATCTGTTCTGAGAACGTCCGTCTGTTCAGCAGTTCGAATATATGTTAACACGATAATTAAAAAAATGAAGAGAGATAGACAGAATTCGGCAGACATCTATAGTGTAGATATTTGTCAAATTTTGAGCCAAATCCAACTACAGGCTGACTGTCTGTCGGTCTGTATTTTAAAAAACCTCAAAACGCGAAAATGTAATTATTTAAATATATCAAGTTAGGTATGGGACTTTATGATTACAACTGCAGTTTTGTGTCATACTTTTGTTTCGATTGGTTGAGAAAAATATGTCTAAAACCCAAATTCGATTTTTGGATAATATTAATGCATGCCAGGGGTTAATTGCCAAACAACTCTCTAAACAGACACGATAGATTCGGCAAAAATACTAAATTCAAGCGAAAAGTTAATATTTTGTAACTATTGTATGCCATAGAATAACACGTCTAGAGTACGTTGTCAGGGATATCATCTTTATAAGAGTATGCGAGAAAGTTTTGGAGAAACCATTCCCACTGATTTTTCCTCTATATTATCTTTTTTTGTATTATATTTTCGTACTTTATATTTTATGTGTTTTATTCTACCATTTCGCCATTTTTTGGCTTTAATTATATGTGATAAATGCAACTTTTATATGCCATCAAAAGAAATTATTTTTAACGATGACTAATTCTTGACTTTATATAATGACATCTTTCTTATTAAAACGAATTCTTCCGCTTTTCAGAATTTCATAAAGTTGCGGAATTAGTAAAAGTATGAGAATTTTCGGTTTCAAAAAGCATCAATCTAAAATCATGATTCATAAGCTCACCTTCCGTTTTGGACATTACTGCGTATACAAATCACTTTGAAACAATATTTTAACAGTAACCACGGTTTTTATTTATTAAAAATGCTTTTTAAAGATCTTCTCTTAAATTATTCTCCTATCACTTTTATCAACTTCAATTAAATTTTACTGCACTGGAATGATTATTTTTTAAAAAATATATGAACCTTCACATATATTTATGTGATATCTTTTTCCCGCCATTCGATTTTGTGGTAAATTACATCCAATACAATTCATGAGAGAAAATAATATTTCCCCCCTTTCATAGACTATCACCACATCCTAGTCTATATAAGTTGTTGGCACCTTTCTTCAACCACTTTGTTTTATATATGCTTTATATATGTATTTATTTCAACTTTGGCTTTCACTTGACATCGGTCATGGGATAGTTATTGAAATTTACATTATCAATTGTTAAAATTTTAAAGCTTTATAATTACTCCTCGCTCTCTCTCTCTCTATATATATATTTCACCCGGGATTTTACAGACAAGAAGCGATAAACGATGTCAATATACAATGTATCACAAGAGCAAAAGAGGCAGAAATTTTTTCCTTCAGTCATTTTACTATGATATTTTGATTAGGATTTTTTTGATGTGCAGACATAGGAAAGGGAATATAGGTATCTTTGAAAGAATGTTTTAAGCATTAGGAATTTTTATTCCTTCGCTCGGAGCGTTATAAAATGTTGGAAGCTGTAGTTTATAAAACATGTAGAATTAATTAAATAAAAAGTGGGAATTGGATCAGGAAATAAGAGATAAATAAATTTAGATATGGGTTAAAATGGGCTAAATTAAGATAAAAATTAGGAAATTAATTGGGATTTAATTTAGAGTAAGGGATATCGTCACACACACACACACACACACACACACACACACACACACACACACACACACACACACACACACACACACACACACACACACACACACACACACACACACACACACACACACACACACACACACACACACACACACACACACACACACACACACACATATATATATATATATATATATATGATTTTAAAGATTAAAAGGCTTTTTATTTTAACTTATAAATCAAGCAAACCATTCATTCCCCCCCCCAAGCTTCCCCAAATTTAATGACTGTAACTTTCAATATAGAAAAAGGAAATAGTCTTACCTTTTAGCACTACAAGCATAAAAAAGGTTGACTTAGAAAACATCTGACGAATCCCTGTTCCGAAAGTTTAAAAGGGATGACTGCGTTCCCCGCGCTATATTTCTATTTTTATATGCCCACTGGTCGCTTGCACTATTTGGTACAATCCATTCCCACATTGATCATGAATACATAAAAATAGCTATGTAACATCTTTTAAGTTTTCATCGAATTAAGCAATAGATGACATAAAAATAATTTCTGTAGTTAGTCATAAAAACTTCAATGATGGTCTCTTAACTCCAACAATAAAACTTTTACTTGCATGTGTGATCAATCAAAGGAAATTATGAGCTAAAATCTAAATAAAACGAAATTCTGAAGAAAGCTTTAAAAATAAACACATAAGAAAAAATCACGAAAGAAAAATAGAAACAAATAGAGAATACATATATTCCAAGCATAAAGTCTCTCAAACTAGAAAAATAAATCCTTATTTTTTCTTACTTTATGTCAAATACAGGACTTTAAATAAACACTTGAAATGTAGTGCGCAGCTTAATTGAGAATAAATTTTTTAAGAAGTTAAAAAAATACGGCAGAAATTCTACTTAACGTTTTTAAAGAGTTAAAAAAGATTGGTTAGAAGTCAGTGGCCGGAAATTGAATACACATAGTCTTTATTCTTTAGTAAAATAATGAAAGAAAAAACTGTTTGCTTGAAAAATGGGTTGAATTTTATTTAAACAATGAAAGAAAAAGTTTTAAACAAGAAAAATAATAGGTTTCTGACACTAACAAAAAATATTTGACTGACATTAAATTAATTTCTTTGAGAAGATATTTTTCAGAGATTTAAAGATTGTTTTGAAATCGTTTTTTTTCGATAAAGAGTTTTTTTTTCTCAAAATCAGCAAAATAATTCTATTGCATTTATTATTTCAAGAACTATAACAATCTACTGCTGTAATGCGGTTCAAAAACAATTTTTTTAAAAAATTTTAAAGGAATATTTTGGAATTTTATTATTTGCTTGATATATTTCAAAAACTAATGATGTGTTTGTGTCAAAAATTTTACAAATAATATGAAATTGGGAAAATATTTCAAATCATTCGCTTACAACACAATCAATTCAAGTGAAATCATAGTCACGTGACAAAAGTAAATCGAATAGCTCACATTCACTAAATATGCAATGAAAAAATATGTTTTGCACTCTAAGACACAGTGCACAAGTCACTGAAAATAACATCTCACGAAGGAGTTCTAAAGTTAATATTTATTCTCATTTTTTTGTACAAGGAATATGTTTGTGGTCAACCTTTGGCTGTTATAAAGCAACAGATATATATAACTGCCTTAAGAAAATATTTTCCTCCATTTAATTTTAAAATTCTGAATTACTCAATGCATTGAAAAGTTTTTAAACCTATATTGTACTTATCATTCCATTTTCTAATGTATAAAGCTTTTGATTAATCCGTAATTACTAACTTATAACTGTTTAAAACAAGAGTGAATATTTGTTTCTTTGTATGTGTTGGCGCTAAATTGAAAAGATCATTTGATCTAATGTTTACTAAATTGACAGAAATGAACTTTTGATGCTATTTATGAGAACTCAGAGCGATTTTTCGAAATTTTAGTTATAATTATGATTAATTAAAATCGAACAATTTTTTTGCATTTTTTGACCTTATTCGGAAGTATTGTTAGGCAAAAATAATTTATATACTACTTTAAATTCAAATAAATAAAAATTGGAATTTTTACTAATCATACATCGTAGCATGATAAGGGTATAGGCTTAATTCATCTGCCTTTATTCTATTTTCCGAAAGTCCCCCCCTTAAACATGTCTCATTAATGTCATCACAACACACGAGTTCAAAAATGTATCGTAGCATGATAAGGGTATAGGCTTAATTCATCTGCCTTTATTCTATTTTCCGAAAGTCCCCCCTTAAACATAGCTCTTTAATGTCATCACAGCACACGAGTTCAAAAATGTATTAACTAAGCAATAAAAAGTTTTGTTTTAATATATATTTACAGATATTTTTTTAAAATTATTGAATTTGAAGGAAAACTACGTGGAAATAAAATCATCATAACAAAATAATTCTAATGATGGAATTTTAATGTAATGTAAAAATGTTTTATGCCGAAAGGTTTTCAAAAGTTATTGAAGAAAATTGACAAAATCTTGTTTAATTTTTTAAAAAAAAGCCTAATTAAAATTTTGAAAAAAACTGGTAGCATAATACATACACTGGTAACATAATTAATATTCTATTTGTAAAGTACAGCTTCTTCTATAATTCTTGTATATCTATGCAGCATGACGCTTATTGCAATTTACGGGTACTGACGAATGATAAACTTTATTATATTAAATACTTACAAAAATTTAAATATGGGGCTTGAAACTTCAGAAGCTTAAGGAATGTGACTGCGTTCGAAATGAATTTTGAAAAAAATGTTATGAAGTACTTACGTTTTTGAATTTTTGAAATTGATTTAAGAAAAAACATCTATGAAAGAAAAATAGATACGTTAAGAGCCAAAAAAATTTCAAAAATTAGAAGAAACATATTTTTTTTGATTAAATAGAAGTAGAATTAAAACCTTTCTGGCTTAGTAATTTGCCAAATGATTTTTTTTTAAATTTTGTGGTTAACTTAAGAAGTTGTTAAGGTAAGAAATAAGTTTTATTTCTATTCAATCTTTAAATATGAGAATTTAATCGATAAATAATTTTTTTAAAAATAATTTTTTCCCTTTGTGTAGCATTAAAGCACCAATAGAATATTTTAAAATGAACAGATTTCCTATTCAGTATTTCCAAAATTGTAGAATATATTGAAAAATTATTATAAAAATTTGAGTGAAAATTATGCATTGGATTATAATTTATGTGGTTTTTTCTTTAAGATTATGTTAATTTAAAATTTTGGAGAATAGTTTTTAAAGGAATAATCTAGAATTAAAATCTAATTTTTTCAAATTTAAAAATTAATGTAATTTTACTTAGAACGAAAGTAAAAACAGAATTCAAGCGATTTTATAAAAAACAAACAAACAAACGATGAAGAAATAAAAAATATATAGAATTAAAAAAAGATAATTTGATATTTTGGCCCAAAAACTTATGTTTTTGAATTCTTGCAAAAAATTTATTGAAGAAAAACATATCTGAAACAAATTCGATAAGATAAGAGCGGAACAAATTTTGAAAATTGGAAGAAACATATTTTTGTTTTTTGATTAAATAGAAATATAAGATAAAAACTTTTTAACTTAATAGTTAAAGGATATCTTCAAATTTTTTTTAAATAATTTAAGAAATGTATTTCATAGTTTCTATAGTTAAAAATAAGTTGTATTTCTATCCAATCTTCATATATTGGAGTTCAACTGATAAATACTATTAAAATTCCCATTTTTGCATATGAAGTATTAAAACTTCAATGAAATATTTTTGAATGAGTAAATTACCTATTCTGTAATTTCAAAATTCTAAAATACATTGAGAAATTACTATACAAATTTGAGTGAAAATATATATTGGATTATAATATATGAAATTTCCCATATGATTATATTAATTTGGAATTTTGAAAAATAGCAATTTAAAGACCTAATCTAATATGAAATGTTTTTTGCAAATATAATAATGAATGTAATTTCGCTTAAAACGAAAGTAAAAACAAAATTCAAACGATTTTATAAAAAAAAACAATGAAGAAATTAAAAAAATATAGAATAAGAAAAAGGTATTTGGATATATTTGCCCCAAATCGACTTTCAACTTAGTCACCAACTTCAGCAATGCTTCAGTTAAGTTGTTTTCCTGCGAAATGTGTTTGTTGAACAAGAAACAACTTTGCAAGGGGAAAATTTTGACCGATGCGAAAACCGTAAAGGAAAATAAAGTAAATTATAATTAATATTTTAGCTCTTGTTTAGTACTTAATTGTAAATATTTAACTTCATAAACATTTTTGATGCGTTGAAACTATTAATATTGGAAAAGAAAAATCGGGAGTGGTCCCTCGATTTCTTTATATATTTCTTTATAAGAAATATATGAAGAAATATATGACCCTTCAATGTATGACGAAAGTAATTACATTTTCTCACTCAAGCAATCTCAATTGGTATAAATAAAAATTTTAAATAGGTATTCAAGGTTACACTTTCCATTGATTATCTATTACAATTCATTGCCTAATTTTGATGTTTAACATTTTAAGATACAATCATAAAAGGATTTTCATATCATTTTAAAATTCCGAATTATACATTTAATCAATAATGGCCAATTTGAATTTCGTTCACTTTTTTCACTGCTGGATTTTTAAATAAACTTCTTTAATTTTACGAATAATAGATTCAAATAAGTGCACTTCCACATACCGGCTAGATTACAGAAAAAAATTCTAAATAAAATTATTTAATTCCACGCATAATCGATTTAAATAAATACATTTCCATAAGACGCTAGATTATATAAAAGAATACAATGATTAAATTCGGATAAAATATTTTCAGAGATTCAAATTTAAATGCAAATGTAAATAAGTACAACTATCGAAAATACTTATAATTTTACATTCAACGTGAATACATTTATGATTAAACCTGCATACATGATACTTATCTGCTTCGTATTAGAAGAAAATGAATAGAATTTTTTAAATTTCTCCCGAGTTTAAATTAGGCCTAAATTTAAGGTTAAGGGATAATATAAAACATTTTAATCGTTTAACTTGCTGCGATTGTGAGTATTGTATTCCCATATATAAATGTAGATTCTTACTGGCACTTCTTATTTTCGAGTTCACAAATAATTTAAGTGAAACGAAATAATAATATCACGTTTTTAACAGAAAAATTAAATAGTTTATTAATATTTCCAACTACTTTTTTCATCCAAACACGCGAGAAATAATTCTAACAATTATAGAAAATATCTTTTTAATTCTCATCAGGATTACCCAGAACTGATCTTGTTCTATTATAAATTTTCCTTGCTTCCAAAGAGAAAATAATAAGCATTTATACTTGCTACAGAAACTTCATTTATTGTCGCGCTGCAAACACTCCCATTTTTGGAAATATTTTTTAAACAGAAAAATATTAAAATTTGGACAGCTATTTATTATTGTTATTGCCCTTTATTAATTAGCATTAAAAATGAGTGTTCAAAATATATTATCACTAAATAATAACGAAGAAAAATTATGTTGAAAAACAGATACCAAGTGATGCATTTTAAAATTGGTAAACGCAAGTTCCGTACAAAACTTTAATTTTTAGACTGACTTTTAATGTGCTCGAGCTACGACGAAAAAAATATTCTTTGATTTACAAATCTAATTATATACTTCCATTAACAATTTTTAATCAATATATATATATATATATTGAACACACGAGCAATATATTTTGGAAATTACTTGAACACAATGTCAACGCTCTTTGATTTACAATAATTTAACAAAATTTCTACCAAAATTCATTAAATTAAATTTTTTTTTATTTACAGACAAATAATTTTTTATTTAATCTGTTAAATGCTTAAATGGCTAGGATAAAATCTTCTATTTATATTACAATAAAGGACATAACTTTCAATAGCAAAGAAAAATATAAACACGGAATAAAATAAAAATTAATCTTCAGCCAATATAATTTAATACTATCAGCTGTCCTTTTATCTTAATACTGAGAATTCAAAATTACTTTCTCAAATGATATAGTGAAATATAAATTTCCCTCCATAATTTTTTTATCACCCTTTTTACAGCTTTGATTAAATTGCTTCAAACTGTGCGAATATATGCATCAGATTAATAATCAAAACTTTTTGAAATTATTTGGTTTTACTTCAAAGTAGTTTCTTATTCTTTAAATAGGGTGATTTTCGCCGTTTAATATAGTCTTTTTTCTATTACGACTGCGCGTATGAAAAAAAGAATCAAATCAATATATGAGAGATTTTAAAACTCGTGCCTGATAATTTGAAATACGAATTATATTTAAATCCTGCTGTCATCAAAGAATTTAACAGCACTGAATGAAATTCTTAGCGCAAATATTTATCGTGTAAATGTCAGAGTTAAATGAAATAATTGACATCAATAAAATCCTACGCGTGTGGGAGAAAAAGATTATTTTCTCTTCCGTGAAAAGTAAATACAACTTTTTAGGAAGATACTGCGTTAAATGAAAAAATAATACAACAAAGAACTATTAATCATCCATATAATACTTTTAAGATTTTCAAGTGTATTACAAATTGAATAATAACCAAAATATTTATATACATTCTTGCATTTATAGGAAACAAAATGAAATCGTGTGTGAATTATAAAACGATGCTGGGTTGATTGAAAAAATAATACAATAATGAAATACTAATCATCAAAATAATACTTTCAGACGATTTTCAAATATATTAAAAGTTCAATAATAACCAAACGATTTTTTTATGCATTTATAGGAAACAAAATGAAATTATGTAAATTATCAAAAAACCTTTGATGAATCTATGTTTTAGACGTCTCTCTGTAATCTATAAAAACATAATTGGAATTATGTCTGTTTATTCGTGAAAACGATAACTAAACAACTCAAAGAACTAGAATAAAAAAATGTAAGTTATATAAATGTATATAAAATTTGCGTGTGTGGTATCAAAACAAAATATCTATTTCGAATTTTAATTGATATCACACAATGAGAAATTTGTCGGTTTGTCCGTCCGTGTGAGTGTGCAACCATGATAATTTAAAACTGCAACAATGTAAATAGATACATTTTTATATTATTTTATCACTAGAAATATTAATTCGAAAGGCAATCAATATTTCAATGAAAATCAAAAGATATGGAATCAAATATGTCGATGGTGTGTGTCATATCACACAATGTCAATCTATTCATATATAGGGTGGAGTCAATATTTCAAAAATGGAACACGTCAGAAATGGAATTAAGTATATGGTTTAACAAAAATGAAGACCTATATCGAGTCTCGGATTCAATCAGTCAGCAAAAATGCTTTCTTTCTAATTTGTGACGATGGTTAAGCGCTAAACACGCCATATTGAGGAAATGTGCAAAAATAGGAGGTAGAGCATTTATGATAATTACTTTGTAACATCTGATGTATGCAAATAAAAAGTTTGTGACAATCAAAAATCAAACTTTTTGATGCTAATACTGATGAATCTACAAACCTTCTAAAATTATTTTTATTGAATTATATTTGTGAGCGGTCCGATGTTCTGAATTGTAAAGCATTTAGACTAATTTATTTTACAATATATAAAGCAATACTCAATTCTCAAATAGTATGTCAGCATGCAAATATTATCATTTTAATAAAGAAGACACTATGGAAGATTAATATAAATTCAGCTAAGTAGTTGAAACTTAGTATGAGACATTCTTACGATGTACCTTTTTTTTACATGTAACGAAAAAAATGTCAAACAATACGAAAGAAAAATCTGTTCTTTTTTTAAAAAAATACTTTGTAACGATTTTTTGTTTGAGAGCAAACAATACATTCTGTGAAATTTTTTCGAAGAAAGTAGAAAATTGTAAAGACAAAAAATTCCCTTAAAAAATTGCGCATTGGTTGGTATGAAGGCACAGAATTGGAGTGTAAAAAAGAGCAACTGCAAAGAATCATATAAAAGCTTCTTTTAAGAACTAGAAGAACTAATTCGGAGCAAAATAATTAAATAATAAAATGTCAGCCTAAATACATACAAATACATAGAAAAGATAAAAATTAAGGATCTCGGTATTTACTATAAATTTAATAAATTATTATTTAGAAGCGAAGGAAGAGGTTTAATTCATCAAACTGAACTAGAGGACCGGGAATGACAGAGATTAATGTGAATTTGAAATAGTTTTCAAACTGACGTTTTGATGACATTTTCTCGGATTCGTGCTTTTTTCAGTTTGGTTTTCATAACCGTTCAGTCTGCGAAGGAAGATGCTTCAGTCCACTACACTATTGTCTGCTTTGTAGCAAAAATATTTCATTTCATTAAGCCAGTGTAGAAAACTTATTGAATATTGCTGAAAACAAAACATCCGTGGCAAGGAAGATAAGGGAATTTTTTGCAAGAACAAAGGCATATTATCATCATTGGTTAAAATCGATTTCAAATGCCTTTATTAGATATTATGAAAATCACTGCGTAATTATTCAGTACATATTTTATGTAAATTTCCCTTTTCGTTTTTTTTTCCATAATGCTATTTTAGATTCTTCTTTAATCCTCTCATTCCTACGATCATTTTAATTCAGGTATCTAAGAATATTAAAACACCCGAGATTCTTTTGCAAAAATAAGGAAATTTTCGATCCCATTAAAAAATCGCAATGTTAGCTTGCATTCTGAAGAGGTTGTTATCTTTCTTAAAAAGAGGTCTCCATTTAGCTTATATCCATTAAGCAAATGTATACTCGGACATCGTTTGAATGCTCTTAGAAAACTTCTCTGTCCACCAAATCCACCATGGCAGAGCGTCTCTAACGAACAAAGCACGGGCCATGATTATTTAATCAGTCACACTTAGCTAAGGAGGGAGGATTTTTTACAACGAAATTCAGGTGCCTTTCGCTATCTCCATAGTTTCGTTGAACTTACGTTCGCAATCTTTCAGTATTCATAAAGTTAAACCAAGAGAATGCTGTTTAACTGTAAACCGTATCAAATCGGCTATTTAATAGTAGATTAATAATAATAGTAGTAAAAAATGTGATTGCTCTTATAAATTTTTTTAAAAAAAATATCATTTCCATTCTGTTGGTACTGTTTTCACTCAAAGAGATTTATTAAAAATTGGAATATTTTATATAGCATGTATTTTTCCACTGCATTGCTTAGATTGAAGTAAGAACAACACATCGAATTAAAGTAATACTAACTGTACCAAAATCCAAAGGAAACTAAAAGTGGGATAATCAAATTCCTATTCCATTCATGTAATTTTGTTTCATTTCCTACAACCACAGTCACCTCAACAGAATTTTCCAACCGCATTTATTTTTGTCTTTTTTTTTCAGAGAGAAGGCTTATTTGCTGGTGTTTCGCGAGCTGGACCGAAAGGAGCTGTTCAGGCAAGAGATAAATTGTTTCCAGTGTTCTTTCCGGAAATTAAGCCGGACGAGTGACTCCGAGCCCTGGCTTAAGGCCGATGTCTTGCTCTCGGAACCCCTGATCCTCTCTGGAGTGGAGATCTACTCTGTTTATCTCCAGACTCGCGGGAAACCCTGCGCCTTGCCTAGAGTCCTGGCACAGCAACAGAGGAAGAGAATAGGAAATGTGTACGGTACGGTGCACGGACAGGCTGTGGTTGCCGTACAGAGGTTACACCTTATTCCTGATGTCAAAGCTACATGGGGACATTAAAATAACTGGAAATCGGATAAATAAAATTATTAGATGGATTATTCCACTGTTCCGTTTTGAAAATATATTTCTTTTATTTCTTTATTTTGCTTTAATTCATATAATTCAGAATATTTAGTGTTTTTTTATTACTAGAATGTGTGTATATGTGTTTTGGAATAACTTGCGTAATCAATAATTATCCTTATTTCGAAGCAGATATACGATAATAAATTTGTCTGATTTCAAATTTTTTAAAAAAAGTTATGTCTATATAAAGTTAATGATCACTTAAGCAACTAAGCTCAGCATTAAGAAGAGGTCAAGCATTTTTTTCTCTTATGAAAACTGCTATGATTTAATAACTATTGCAGTGTCTATTAGAAAAAATATATTAAACTTTAGACTAAACATAAGTGTTAAGTATTCAAATGAATCAATTTTTAAATAAAAAAACGTTTTAATAATTTATACCAATCCACAAAGTTTTTGCTAACATCGGATTGTTAAAAACTTTGTCAAGGTATATTTATAATATCATTGTTTCATTATGAACAGTTTTATACCTTTTTCTATATTTATTTATCTGGAAGTATTTATTGGAATAAAAAAAAGCAATTAAGATGCATTAAGTGCAGTAAAATTAAATATATTTAAAAAGCAATTAAGATGAATTTTCTTTGATATTTTGTTATTTTACAGGGTCTTGAAATTTTGCTTTTTACAACTGAGCTTAAAATATATCTTTTGGAAAAATAGCTTCTACAAACTATAAAAAGAATTTTTATATAAATTTTCATAATAATTTAATGTTAATATTTTTCAAAAAAAAATAATTGAAATGTATGGACAATTATATTTCAGTATTTATATCAATATATCTCGCCAGTTTTGATTAGTTTGTGTTGGTTTAGTTTTTTTGTTTTATATTTTGTACTGTAATATATTCAACAAGTTCTAAGTTTAAACATTAATATTTCATTATTATTTATTTAAACTCATTCTGCGTAGTTTGTTTTGTGTGCATGGAAAAATGTTCGTAATTAAGTACAAATGCTATTATATCGATTCCTGTATTCATTTTTCAAATAAATATTTATAATACAACCACTCTTTGTATTGAATTTTGTTTTCTCTTGTATTTTTGATTTAATAGAAATCAAAAAATTTTAAGCAGAAGAATTTAATAAAAATATTCGTTTAGCGTTATGCAAGATTTTTACTAAAACTATTTTTTAATAAACCAAGTGATGACGAATTTACAGTTTATATGTAAAGCACCATAAACAAAATTTATTTTACAGAGATACCTAGTTTATTTCAATATATCTTCTAAATTTAATAATTGTTTAAAGAAATGAATGAGTATAATAACATAATAACATTTATATTTATCAATAAATTTTAACATATTCATATAACATTATGATATTTATATTTATATCTTAAAAGAATTATGTTATTTCTTTTAGCAATTACTTTTACACAAATGCACATTGTGAAGATATTAAATATATTTTCTTGAGTGTATTTTAATTAAATAAATTTTAAAAATCGATGACACCAATTTAAGACATTATCTATTACGACGTTCAGGACGAGAGATTCGATTCTACTTTAAATCATTAAATATTTTAATATTATTTTTATATCAATTAACCCAATCAAAAACGCGGTCCATGAAAACAGTTGCTTTACTAGTTAATTATGGAAATTATTTCTAAAACTTTCTCTGTTTATTTAATGATATTATCATTATATAATTAAAAGGTAAGTAAAATAATTAAAAAATTAAAAACTTATATCCATTTTTATGTAGTATCTCCTAGAAAAACTTTCTGACCCACCTCGAATTTTACTTTTTCATTTTCTGCTTTCTCTGTTTTGTAGATGACATTTATTTTGAAGCTAGAAAAGACATTTTGTTGACATACGATAAATTATCTATCATGTATATATTTTGATTTGAACAGTTATCATAACTATATTATCTATAAGTAGATTATGCAATTTTTGTGGAAAAATTATTTTATTTAGAAAAGTTGATTGAAATCAATAACTGGAATAATTTGAATGTCAGAACATATTTTATATTCTGAATAAAATAATACTTTAAAAAATGACAATAAATAACCATTCTGTTTTGTGTTACGGAGTTTTCACTGCATTCATTTTTCATTAGAGATAAAAAGAAAGGGGTGGCTAAGTCTTAGACTAAGGTTTCATATCACCGTGGTGAAGACTACATGTTCTCTCTCTATATCTAAAATATAATAATTGTGAAAAAATTCAAAGCTTGAGATTTCAGCAAATGTCCATGTTTTAAGATCTCCTTGAATTCGAAAAACACATTTTTTGAGAAATGCTTGTCAATCAGTCCATCCATCTTCCTATCTGTGACAAAGATAACTCAAAAAATTATTTTGCTCTAGGCGGATGAAATTTGGTATAGGATTTTCACACCAAATTTGTAGATTTATATCAAATTTTGAACAGAATTTATTTTGAGGAAGTCTGTCTGTCCGACTGTTCGAATATAAATTAGACTGATAACTTCAAAACGAAGAGAGTTAAATAGATAAAATTCGGTACACAGATTTAACATCGACATTGTTGACAGTCGATTGATTTTTATTTTCGAAATCATGTAAAAGTGATAACTCAAAAACGCATTGACTTAAATATAACAAATTTGGAATGCCATTTTCTTACTTCAATTGCAGTTCTGAGTCAAATTTTGATTTCAAATAATTGATGAAAAAAGGGGTCTAAAGCACAAATTCGCCTTTTTTTAGAGAGTATGTGAGAATATTTGGGGGGAGGGGGCATTCGCTATGATTTACATATTTTTTAAACTTATGGGACTTTGTTATTATTTAAATATTGTATTGTATTTTTGAATGAATTTTCAAAACTTTTCCAAATTTTTTGCTTTACCTATTGTTTCCCTATCTATATATTCAGCCACTTATAAATTTCTGTTGGCCTCCTTATTGTATATATATTATCTTTCTATCAAATGAACCTGCACATAACACCTTGTTGTGAGAAACAATTTATTGATTACTCTAGATCACATCAGAAATAATAAGAGAAAAAACTGTTGATATGCAGTGAAATTGATTGCAAACAAAAAAAATATTGATAACCTTCTGTAATGATTATAATAAAGTGCGTAATTTACAAATAAAGATCTCTTACTCAATAGAAAAGAACTTTAAAAAAGCTAGTAAAAAGAAAGAGAAAAAAAAGCATTCATTAACGACAAAAAATGAACAAAAATTACTTCCCATTTCCCAATTAGCCGCTCTTTCATCGATATAAACAATTCTTAAAAAAAAAATTAAAGACCCACGCAGAAAGAAATGAAACGCCAAATCGTCAAAACAGCATTTAATCTTCGTTATCGAACAAAAGAGCTCCAAACGAATTGCTGTTCTAAGCAAGAAATGAGAACTGAGTGCGATGAGAACACCCCCTATCCGGCCCACCCCCAGCTCACTTTCAATATGCCTTGTCGCTTCCATAAAGTTAAAAATTCGCCGATCTCATCCATCCTACTTTTCGAATATCGATCCCCCTCTCCCGACGCCCCCGAGCACTCCAAGAAACAGATCTCAAAGGTTAAAAACCTTCTCTCTCCCTTCGTCCAGCACTCGGAACCTACCAAACGCCAATTCCGGAGTTGAGTCTCTCAGCTTCGCAGCCCACTCGCCAGGTGTCTCTGCCAACGCCATCCCTTTCCGACACACAAGAGAGAGATTCCCGACCTCCCTCTCGAACATCGAACGGCCATCGTCTGCTCTCTGTATCCGGTTTACCATCGTCGACAGCCCCCGTTTTTTCGGTTGATCTGCCCTGGATTGCCCTCCTTGTAGATCCGGCTGCGCCAATCCAGAGAACCCAGCGGAGAATCCACCCTTGGCTAAAGAAGCCGAGGAAAGTTCCAGAGAGTGAATTGGCGGCCATGTTGTCGGCTACCTGGGTCACCTGCACGTGCCGTGCTCCCCCGCCCCCCGCTTAGAACGATTGGGGGAGGGGAGGCATGTGATGCCGCCTTGGGCAGACACCATGGGAAACACTCAGCCCAGGGTGAGTTAAGATAATATTTGTCATAAACTGTTCTCACTATTCCAACCAGCCCACCAAACAAGCATTCGCCACCAAACGACTTTTGCTATCCCACCCACTTCCCGGTGTCAATTAATTTGCCAATATTTTATATTGTGACGTCATAAGGGCGCGTTCTTTCGCTCACGCAATAAAGCGAGAAGATAAATGATAAGCTTGCTTTTATTTTTTTGCAAGAACAAACGGGTCTCGGAATTCGATATGCATTGAGAAAAATTTGGCTTCTTGGCAATTATGCTAGAATTTTGCAAAATTGTGTTTTTAGCAATAAATTTTTAATTGCAAAATTTAAATGCAAATTTTAATTTATTCTTCTAAAAATTTTAGAGACCCATTTATATTTATCTTCATATTAAAGTAAATTTTAGTTTTGATTATGCATAAAATAGGTTATTGCTAACAACCTGTTGATGGCTAGAAAATTTATTCCATTGCAGAATCTTTCACTACTAAAAAAATTTGCCATTATTATTTAAATTAAAAATGTTATTATTATTCGACTTTTTTTCTATTTAAAACCATATCGATTTATTAAAATTTTGAACTAAATCATCGATTAATTGTATGCAAGATTGATTTTCGGTTTGACAAGATATTGTGGTACTTATTGCGAGATAGTTTGTATATCTCATTTTTATAATTGCATGATATGCATAAACAAAAATATATTATGCAATCTATTAATTGCATTTGAAAAGAATAATGCATAGTTTCTTCAGTTCTTGTTTTCCAAGCATAAAATGATTTTGCATTCGCATAACTTATGCAAGAAATAAACTATAGAATTTTAGTGATATACTTTGCATTTTATAAATCAAATATAATTATTACAAAATATTAATAATATCTCCCTCTCTATATATTTATTCCTTCTTATATGAAACTTATATAAACTGTAGTGCACAAGATAATTACTTGAGTTTCGCTTTAATGAGATACAATCGCGAATAAAAATTAAAGTACATTGTATCACTAAAATACTTTACGCTTGCATGCAAATTTTGTCAATTAATTTAAAGAATGAATAAAGTAATTGTTAAATAAAATAAATTAATTAATTTATAAATAAAAAAAAATTAAAATTAATTTTTTATGAACTAAAACAATTATTTCATGTTTATAGAAAATCAAAAACTAATTTATATCTTTAATATAATATTGAAAATAAGTGAAATGAAGCAACGGTATTATGCTATATGGAATTTCTTTAAATCTGAGATCAAAATCTTATCATATAAATTATTAAAAAAATTCAATATAGTGCTGTTATTTTTATAGAGATTAACTAAAAGAAAGTATTGTTCAGAATTGATTTTGATAGAGATGAAAGTCGATTTATATATAACATAAAACCTCGATATGTAAATGGAAAAATCTGTGCCCTTTCTCTTTTTTTGATGTATTATAACATTTTATATTTTAATTGTTATATCAGTATACATTTTTATATTTTAAACTGTCATATGAGCTTTCTGAAAACATTTTATATGAAATATATGTAGTAAAATATTATTTGTTTATACGTGAATAGATAAAATAAAAATTATCAGTTAAATAACTGATAAGCAGTCCAAATATTGTCATTAGATTGTTAAGTTTGAAAAGATATTAGAATTTGATATGAAATACGGTATTTCTTTTAACAAAAATTAAAATATTTGAGTTTCCTTTTCTTGTTTTATTCAGAAATCATCATATTTTAGCAGATTATTTGTACTGAATCAAATGGACAGAATACAGCTCATTTGTTGAATAGAATTATATCTTTAATACTATGTATGATTTTCTACTGTGGATAGAATTGCTAAATGTAAAATTTTTAGACATAGATCTATTCTACCAAGCGAATCCAGCAATTTTCTTTTTATATTCCTATTAGGGAAAATGCTATTCGATCATTGTGGTATTCATTTGTTTTTTTTTTCAGTTTACCAAGAAAAAATGTTTTTTTTTTATTTACAAGAAAAGTGTATAGAATTTTTTTTTTAATTTGTCATCTGCGTATTAAGGATTTTATTATTTTTAGATAAAATTAAATATATTCTTAAATTCGTGCATAGTGTTTTAATAAAACGAAAAAAGACAGTATTGTAAGTAATAAGCAGACATAGTACCGCGTATTCAAATTGAATTTATTTATTTTTGCAATTTAAATAGTAAATAAGGCAAATATTGATTTAATATTTGTAGAACTAGATACTCAATGTATACTCCAGTTAAAAATAATTTAAGATTTTAAATTACTTTCCCTTTAAAGAAATTAATAGCTTTCAGGATGCAGTAATTCAAATTTGACTTTAGATTAAATCTTAAAATATATCATTAAAAAAAAGAACATTTTTGCATCTGATTAAAATTCTTGCTTTGGTGAAAATTTAATCAAAATTACTACAAACTTCATTTATTTTTTAAAAAAATAATACAAAAATAAAAAATTATGTAACTATACAAGCATAGTTTCATATTGTTCCTGAATGATTTAAAAATAATTATGTAATAATGATAATTTAAAATTGAGACAGGGACTTTATTTGATTCTCTCTGACATCTAATTATTAACAGTTCCATCAATCATTATAAAAAAATAAATTTTGATTTTTTTAACATCTCTGTTAAACACCATAAAAAACAAATTTAATAAATATAATGCAAAAAAAAAGTTTTAAAATGCTAAAGAAGCTAATTATGGACAACTGATGATAACGTTTTAAAATGCATTCAATTCATGCATTGTCATTATCATTAGAAAAACAGAACTGCGTATATCATAATGTAATCTCATTTCTAAATGCATTGTCTAATGCTATGACATCATTTTCCGTCGTGAAAAATGTATAAAGGATATAGAATTGAATTGTTATTTTGAATGTATATTATGTGAGCACTCATTGACTGTATTGAGAAAAAGAAAAAAACAAAAACAAAAATGCGCAAACTGATTTATTTAGCTGAAACCTGATTATAATCATTGACAAACAGAAAAGCACAGTATAATCTGACTCACATATAAAAAAAAGCAAAAAGGCATTTACGTATATGTAAAAAAAAGTTGAAAATAACAGTTAAAATCAAAATTATCAATAATTATATATTTTATGATCTGAATAGATCGAAATTTCCAGTGAAAATGTATATTTTACACTTTTGTAGAATGGTTGCTTAGTAATAAAATTAAAATATTTTTGGCGCAAAAAAAACTGTTTGCAGTCTTAATTTCTACCAATAATAAAGAAGAATATGCATGCGTATATTGGCAGTTTATTGACAAAAATCGTTTGATCAGAAACTTCTAAATTTGACATAAATGTATGTTGTAGTGCTGGAATGTGATCTTAGGAAAGAGTTTTTGTACTATTTATTTAAATTTTAGTAAATTAAAAATCAAATGAAATTTTTAGCAATGAGTGCTTCAAAAATATTGTTGGATAAAATTGATTCTTACATCATTTTAAGATTTAAAAAATTTGTTTTTTTTAATGATAATACAATATTGTAATTATTGTGCATATAATTTTTCTTGAATACTGAAAGTTTAAAAAACACTTTAAAGAATAACTTTCATTGTTACATTAAAATTCAATTGATTTTTCATTTGTTTCGTAAATATTTTATCGGCTGATTTTCTTGATATGTAAGAAAAACAGATTCTGTTTATTATATTAGTGGCTTAAACGAGGAATAAGAAAGTAGTGTTACAGTATGGAAGAAATAACCATAATTTTAAGGCAGATTACTCATACTCTTAATTTTTAAAAACACTGTATTGTCATCGAGTTTGACTACACAAAGAAGTTTCATGTGCACAATAAACATAACAACTGATAACAGTAATGCTTCAATACCTATCATAATTTAATTCTTAAAGATAAGATATTGTGTAGAGGAAATGTCTAATATCTGTTAAATATTCGATTTTATTTAAACACAGTCAATATTCTTGAGAAAATGACTGTAGAATTCGACATTCTAATGCAATTACAATAATATTGAAAATGAAGGTTAATCGACTGATGAAGGTTGAAACGAATGAATTGTGCTAACCTTTTTAATCAAAATATCTTTTTCATATTGTTTGGTGTTACTGTTTAAAAATTTATATCTAATTAAAAAAACGGATCAAAATATCTATAATATCTATTTTCATTGATCTTTAATCAATTGTTTTCCTCTTCAATTCAAACATTTCTATGGACGATTTTCAGGAAAAACGTTTTTATTAATTTGGCAAGGAGCCAAATTGCGAAGTCAAGAATCATAATTCCTTTTATATATAATTTAGACTCTAATAGCATCATTTACAGTAAAATTTCTATAATTTCATTATCTCCTTCTCTTTCTATATATATATATATATTATTTAAATGCGTATTCATTAACAAATATTTATTTCGATTTTTATCACCTGCAATTCAGCAGACGATATTATTGACACAAAAAAGATGTGAAAACGACATTAACATTGTTTGCTTCATTTCCATAGCTTTAGCTTTTGCTATATTAATATTTCTAACATTTATCATGCAAAGAATATCGCTTCGCGAATTCTGTTAATAGCACTATATAATGATTTAAATCTATGTGAACAAGACCCCTACAAAATAAGCAACTGAATTGAAAGTTGCGGTTACTTCAGAATAATTACTTTTTAATTTGCAGTTTACTTTGTAAACTAAATTTTTTTCAGTTTACAAAATATAAATTTTTTCAGAATGTACTTATAGGAATTCTATCCAAATTTAATTTCAAGAAATCAGTCGTTAAATTTAAGCAACTAAGAAAGAATGTACTCTTTTGCGAGTATATACATGTACTATAAGTTTAGTTCAGTTTAGCTAGTTTTACAACTTATTTTCAAAGCGTCCTGGGTTCGATCATGGTTGCTCTTCATCTGTTCTATCTGTGAGATGTGTGAATGTCCCTCCCTTCTGTTAAAAGGGGCGATGCAAGCGAATGTGATGCGTAGGTAGCAAAATCGTACTCTTGGTCATAGTTGGCGTTACTAAAACAAGAGACGCTCTCTCTCGGCTTAAAATCGCTGAATTAGAAATCAGCAGGCTTCTCCATGGCAAGTGGCATCAGAAACAACAACAACACAACTTATTTCTAAGATGTGTAATTTGTAAAATCATTATAATTTTGAATGTGGTTTCGTAATGAGAATAATAATTAAGTCGTATTCTTCTCTTCAACTTTTCATAACATATCACAACAGTTCATGCGAATCAATTATAATGCATATGACATCTTAGAACGTTATGAATTTCTAGTGAAACAAAGTGAATTTTTTGAAGGAGATTGTTAAACAAAATTACAGAGAATCTGTCAGCAACTCAGACAAATGATATCTAATCGTAAATTCATGATAAATTTTTAAAAATGACAAAAATAATTTTTTTAAAGTCAAAAGTGTTTGAATGCAATAAGAATGTATAATTTAAGAAATATCCTCCCAAGTTCTCAAACCAAAAAATAAACTGTATTTAAAAATTAACATTCGACTGATAAATAAAGCGGAAGTTTCAATTTTTATCGAATTATGAATCATTAAAAGAGCAGTAAAATCTTTTTGGATGAAAACTTTGCTAAAATTACGATTCAGAAACTACTAAGCGTAATGAAAAATTATTTCACTAAATGTTAACGAAAAATATGTGACAGGCTTTTCTTTATAAGAATTTTGTAAGAAAATTTTATCAAAATTTTAATTTAGATGCTACATTAATCTCCCATTTCAAAGCAACACTAAGGTTATTTTAGTAAACGTGAACTACTTTCAGATTACGAGGACCATACCTAAGACTCCACTTCCTCTCAAAACTTCTGCACTATACCAGCCATAGAGCATTTGGTCCCAACTCATTTGGAGCACTCCACATTGCTTGTAAGGAAGTCTCGAGTTTGGTACCATCCGAGCTTGAAAGTGATACCTAATCACCAGACCATGATGCCTGTATCAAAGTTGAGAATACGAGAAAATAGCCTTTTAAAATTAAAATAGCATTAAATCATTTATTATGCAAATATGAAGAAGAATGTAACTTGAGAGGAAAAAAATCAACAAAATAACTAAATGCATATTAATGCAACCAAATGTATTACTTTCTCTGTAAATCGATTTTGAATGCGGTCACTTACCTTAAATAAAACTGAATTATTCAATAAAAATCAATGAGAGATTTCCTTGAGGCTTTTTGCTACTAAATTTTGTACGAAAAAAATGAGTATACACAATTAAAAGTGTTTAGGAAAACGTCTGGTATAAATCTTAGCAGTTTCCCAGTTTTCATAACTAAATATACACTAAATAATTCAATAACAACAATTATTTTTTTACATAAGTGTTAACTAATAGTTACATGCAAATAAAATTATAACATATCTCTACTATTATCAAAGATTAATGTGTGTGTGTAAATTGTCGCCTACAGACTGTTCTGTTGGCTAGATTGTTTTATTTGACACTACCAAATTTACCACATACCTTGTAGGGCGGAAATGTTTGTTGAGGTGCAATGTTTTGAAATTTTAGTTAGAATTCTTATAAAAAATTGTGCTTTGGCATTTTCCAAGACAATTTCCAAAAATGTTATTGCATAAATTTTGCTGATTTTCAAAATTTAAAAATTATCTTCGTAATGATACAAATTCAATAATCTTACGCATTTTTTCTAAATTTTGACAATTTCTTTTAAATTTTTTTTGCCTAATTTCCAACAATAGATTACATCGTTGCCTTGAAATTTAAACTTTTTCATTGTTGCCTCAAATATTTAATCGCGCGATTTTCTTACACTCATGAAAGCTATAGAAGAAGGATTCTATTCAATAACTGTGTAATTTAAAAGATACATGATAAAAAAGTGAAATTACAATACCTCAAAATTTAGAAAAAAATTAATCTAATATTTATGTTTTTAATAATGCAGTGATGTTATGGATCTGTCTCCATTAGAAACGTTCATGCATATGTTAAACTAACAGTGTATGAACTGTCTTATTTAGCTGTTCATGCGCATGTTGAACAGTTAAATAAGACAATTAAAATATGACGGCTTTAATGTTAAACATTTGGTGGAACCCTGCTCATAAAATTATATATAAATGATTTATCTGAAATCGAATATAATTAACATTCTCGGCCGGTCGCGTAAGGCGCTTAGTATAGTATATAATAAATAAAACTATTGTTAACTTATCGGTATTTAATCACATGCATGCAAATGATGAAAATTGAGTGAAGCCAAATTCAAGGAACTAAGTATTTTTAAATTTGTAAATATTTGCCCATCAAGCATAGAGCATTTTCGAAAAAAGGTGAATGTAACACTAAGTAAATTTTTTTAAGAATCACATTAATTAAATAAAAATAAAAATAAAAATTTTTAAACATATAATTTTAATTAAAATAAAATTCGCAGATTTTATACAGTTTTACAATTGTTAACATAAGGAGAAGTGGGCTGAACGCTCTGCTAGATAAATGTTTCAAATAACAATTGGAAACTCCCTTGTCTACTGAAATATTTGACCACGGAAAAATAAAGAAATAGATTGGAATCATTTCATAATATCAGCCATAAAAACTTTATACTGTTGCAGTTAAAACTACGCACTAAAGAATCTTAATACAACGCAGCAAATTATGCATTTGTCTAAAAACCTCATGCTGCCTCGATTCAGTTTTGTACAGACGTAAGTGTTGGATGCAAGTATAAATTACATTACAAGTGAAGGCTAAAAAATTTTATCTAAACAACTTTTAAAAGCACAATTTTATTTTTGTCTTGAAAATAAAAAGTTTTTATTTTAATATTTTTACATTTTTTAGACAATAATTTATTATTCATAATTCAAAATTTTTGTTGAAATAAAAAAAAATCCTTCGTATTAAAATTCACTTACAAGTGGCACTAATCATTGGGAATCAAATTTTAATTTAATCGATCGATTAATTGATAATTTAATTACATTATTGTTGTAAAGAGCACACAACTGTGCAAATTCTATCACATACGGAAGTAAATGAAAAATCGATAATGAAATTCTATCTTCACAAATATGAATCGAGTCAAGTTAAATGAAAATAAAATCCAACCTGACATGCAGTTGCAAAGTACAAAAAATGACATCAAAGATCAATTTAAAGAAAGTGAATTATATTATTATAGATTTAAAAAAGGTAACGTTCTACATACAAATACAATAATCCTCTAGGGAAAGGATATTTGCTATGAAAATGGAAGTTACATATTTTCTGTTCTCTAATTATCCAAATTATGTTTTCTTCTTCAAGAGTTACTTATAAAATGGAGCCAATGCAAAGGTAGACTAAGACTATTACTCCAAATTCACAAACGGAGGATAATAGACAAAAAAAAAATGTTTAGTCATGTGGGGCCATTAGCGTGGATGACTGAATTAGGGACACAAAGTATGTAAATGAACCTGTTTTGGGTGATTCATCATCAAATATAGGATATTGTATGGTATCTCTATTATTTTCATGCAAAGAATTAGATTAGTATATAATTAATGAATTAATTAATTAAGATGTAAAGTCATGCAGCATTTAAATAGTTCAACTTATGTCTAGGCGAGAGTATTGTATCTCTGAAAGATTGTCGGTATTATTTTTTTATTGATTTCATTTATAAGATTACTAATTTGTTGTGAATATTGATATTGACTCTGTTTAGTGCCGTATTTATTTTTTAATTTTAAATGTAATCAAGGTAAATGTATCTCTGTCAGTGTCAGAGAAAGTTTTCTTGAAATTATAATTTGATATTTCTATCTATAATAATAAAGCTCAATGTGTGTGTGTGTGTGTATTGGCGCTCTACAGGCCAGACCATTCAACCTACAGCTACCAAATTTGGCACGTGTATACCTTGGAGGCAATCAAATTCAATAAAAAAAGGATAATTTTATATTTTCCATCGATCGTTTCAAACAAAATACGTCAATCAGCGCGCAGGTTTCTCAAGATTAATTGGCCTAAGATTATGAAAATGTTGAGTTTTTCTAAATTTTTAACATTCAAAATTTCATAAATAAGTCTTAGTTGATCGTGGAAAATAGAAACATTTATTCATTTATTTAAAATTTGGTGAGTCCAGAATATTTCTCAGAATATGATACCTTACTGCATTAAATTTAGACTTCATAATTTTTGAAATATATTTATAGGCCGGAACAAAATATTATTATTGATTTCATTTCAATCCTTTTGAAAGCAAAACTAAAAACTGAACTTTATGCTCAATCTGAGAAATCTTTGTTGAATTATTCTTTGAGATTTTACATAAATTATGAAATATATTTTGTAGTTCACATAAGACTTAAATGCCGAGCTATTATGTTTGCAATACTCATATTCAATAATAATAATAAATAAATAAATAACAATAAAGATGATAAATGAAATAAAACGCTTGGTTTTATTAAAAAATATCTTTATATTAATTGCAATTTCATCATTTCCACTTTAAATTAAAGTTGAAGTTTTACCTGAAATGACAACAAATTAGCAAAATATATATAGTAAATTGAACGAAACGACCTAAACAACAGTATAAGTTTGGTATGACTATCAAAATTTGAAGATTAAAAATGATTTGTTTGAGAATCTATTAAGAGATCAGTTACTTAAAATTTTTAATTGAAAATTGTAGCGAGCGATAATACTGGCGAACTGGCTGGTCGCCAAAGGCGGCTAGTAATTAATAAAATAAGTGAAATTTTGTCCTTTTTTCTCACGATACCTTCTAAAATTATTTTTGCTCGAAAATGATTTTGAAATCATTTTAAGATTAAAAATATTATTTTTCTAAAGAAACAAATTTATATGCCGAGAAATTTTTTCCTGATTTTTTGAATTTTTTTTGCGTCATTTTCAACGATATTTCGCATTGTTGCTGTGACTGCATGCGTATGTTCATTGTTTCATCAAATAATTTACAACATGATTTGTGTTTCATTGTTTAAAACTAAGCAAGAAAGCTTCTATTTATTATCTGCGCAATTTGCCTGATGATTAGAAGGCCAAGTTAAATTAACACGAAAAATGTCCTGAAATCAGAAAATAATATCCGTCCTCCCAAAAGTGCTAGTCTCTTTAATAAGAAAAGGATTAAAATTTTTTAAATGGAAATAGTTGAAAGCTTGTGAAACTTCGTTAAAATAGACCTTTTGAGATATAAACTAAATGAGATAAGACAGAAAAAAAAAACATAAAACATTACAAAAAAATATCCTGTTTTTTTTCCTGGCTGTTATGCTTAACAATAGCTCATATTTGTGTAACAAATGCACTTAGATACCTTTTGTAACAGTGCACCCGAATCTGGGAAATTATTAAAAAAAATTTTTCTTCATACAGTATTTGCTTATTATTCAAAAGATCAAATCATAATATTAATATTAACTAGCTGTTTAATTTATCATGCATATCCAATTTCTTCTAGCTAATGAGTAAAATAATTCTTATAACTTATGACGTCAGAGTTTCTGTGCATATCATTTAAACATGGTCTTACTCTGAAATGACGTCATGTCTGTCTGTGGCAAACATAACTCAAAAACGCTTTGAGCTAGAAGAATGAAATTTGGTATACTGTCTTTACACCAAATTTGCAAATTTCTATCAAGTTTTGGGCAAAATGCAACGAGAAGTATAACTCATCGGCTGTTAGAATATAAGTAAATGCTGTATCTACAAAAAACAAAAATCTAGATAGATGAAATTCGGTACGAAGATTTAATATCGAAAGTAAATGCTTATTTAAGTTTTCTATCTTGAATTCCTTTACAGTTTTCTAATTCTTAATTTTGAAGAAATAGGCTTTTAATATTCAGGATAATATTTTTTGAAAATTTACTTTGTAAAGAAGGTTGGAGCAAAAAATATATTTAGTTTTCAAAATGCACAAGGTGAATTTTTATAAATGCAAAAAAAAAAAAGAAAAAAAAAAAAGGAATATCTAAAAATTAGATCCAAGTTTTTGAATTTATTATTTACGTCTTTATAAATATTATAGAATCCTCAAATTATTTTTTAAATTATTAGATGTTTCTGCACTCATGGAATCAAAATTTAATTAAATTAATCGATTAAATTATAAATAAATTCCTGAAATATTGATTGATAGGTGATTGCTATGACGTTTATGGAAACTGACATTTATATATTTCAAAATTATTATCTTACAACAATGGTTGTTGCATTTTTTTTAACTCAAAAAATAACTTTTCAATAACATTTCATTTTCATAACATAACATTTCAAAATTTTTAATTTTTTTTAAAAATTCAAGTTGATGCAGAATCTGTAGCAATGCTTTCACTTTTATGATGAAATTCAAACTCGCGCATAAAAACATTCATTCACGTAGTTTTGTGAATCCGGATTTTTACTTACGCATTAATTTAGCATTTATAAAATTTTAATTTACACACGAAGTAATTTGTAGTAGACTGATTCGATTAATGTTCTTCATTCTTATCAAATCCCAATGTAAAATTAAAGAAACTGCATTTTATATAAATGGCTTATCTAAAGACACATTAAATATTTTTTGGACTTTCTTTATGTAACAATTTTTTCCAAGATAAAGTATAAAATGATATTAACATTTCTAAAGTACTGAGTCATATTAAGAGGCCATAAAATATGAGTAAGTGCTGATTTCAGCATAAAAAGGGCTATTTTTAATGATATGGGTAAGATAGGAAATGGATATCTACAGAACTTCAAACTATCGAACTTTTTTATGATCCTGCATGTCTTTCAACTGCATTAAGCCAAACATTTATGAGCCTGCTGTGACATTTTATGAATTTCCGATTCACTGTTGAAAGTACGCAATTATTCAAAATATTTATTCCAGCGTCGAATCAATTGCTTTTAATGCAGTCATTTACTTTAGGGATTAGGATGAAATTCTTAAAAGGATGTCAAATTTCAAAGTCATGCATCTCGGAGTTTCATATTATGACCCCTTTTCTGTAAATTTAAACATGGCAGTAATGCGAAATATTATAAAATGTTTCAATACCTTTCATGATTTATGGGCAAATGCATTAAATATTATTATTATTTTGCCAAAGCCATCAAATAATACGAAAGCTCAATAATTAATTAAAATATCAGGAAAAAAAGTACGAGATGAAGTATATAATAATACTACCGTGCAATTTCTGTCTTTTGAAGCTAAAGTGGATGGTTTCCTCGAAACTTTATCGCATGTTTATAATAAAGATGCTATTTTTCTTCATTTCTAGATAAATGTTGATTATCTTGAGGAAGACTTTGAAATCTAACAGTATTTAATTTTCTATTTTCAGAGTTGAGCAAGTGAACTTTTACACTTTGTAGTATTGCGAAGTTAAAGAATATGTATTTTGTATACCTTATTTCGATATATTAAAAGGAAAATTTGATAAAAAAAACTGAATCCATCGTGTCCTCCTTGGCGAGTTATTTGGCGATTCATTTCTGGCATACGTTAATAGTATCCAAAATTCGAATTTGTGATTTACACCAGTTTTTCTCAACCGATTGAAACAATGATTTGATACAAAATTGCAATTGTAGTTTTAAAATTCCATACCAAATTTGATATATTTAAGTCACTGCCTTTTCGAAATATCACGTTTACATGTTTCTGAAAATGTAGATAGATAGACAGTCAACCCATAGTCGAATGTGTCTCGAAAATTTGACAAGTGTCTACACAAGATATGTTAAATCTGTTTACCGAATTTTATTTATCTAACTCTCTACGTTTTGTAATTATTGTATTTATTTATATTCTAATCGCTGCACAGACAGACATCCTCTGAACGAATTTTGTCCGAATTTGATAGAAATCCACCAATTTGATGTGAAGTCTGAGTACCAAATTTCTTTCGTCTAGCTGAAAGTGTTTTTGAGTTACTTTTGTCACAAACAAACAGACGTACGAGCATTTTCCAAAAATGTGTTTTTCGAATTCAAGGAGGTCTAAAACGTGGAGATCCATCAAAATTTCGAGTAGGAATTTTTTGACAATAGCAATATTTCCTCCTTTTATACTCCGTATGCGGGAAATTAAAAATGTGATGGTACTTGCATTGAAGCAACTTCTTAATGCTAAATGTATGTGAATTAAGGAGATTAAAAAAATTATTTCCTCTATAAAAAATATTATTAATCACAAAAGGGCCAATTCGCTCTAATTCTAGATCGATTGGTCAAAAAAAATTATCCATCCTCGAATAATAAAAAAAATCAAGTATATTTTGTCAATTCTAGGTAACTGTCGTGACTTCTTCAGTGGCTGAAAAAAAACTTTATTCCTGACAAGTACTTCGTCTTCTGTCGAAAAAAGGAAGTAATCATTCTTAACTAAATCAGGAATGGCAATGCATTTATCACTTGTAAATTTATGACAATGATTAATTTGGGGCGTGGTATTTCATGAACGATAATGGCAACATCATAGACCACAAAATATTGAGAACTGACATTAAATTTGACTTTCAAGAGGATTATGTATTACAATCTTTTTATGAATTGTAAGATGCATGCACCTTGGACATAAACGATAGATAAATTTTCAGCAACTCTCTATATTTTAATTGCTGTAATTCTTCTGATGGGGAGGAACTTTTGGTTTGAACCATTCTAAAATGAGTAAAATCAACTATTTTGTTTCAAATATTTCTATCCATTTTCATTTGCTTTGTGTCCACGCTTCTAGTAGCTTTATTTTTCATTTCTGATCGTTCATTTTAACACAGATCATCATAGCTATTATTCTGAGTAATTAAATTAGTATTTTGGAATATTTTCATAGTCTTGAGATGTATGATATTTATGTTATGCTTGAATTTTAGTTTTCTTAATGTAAAAAACACATTTAAAAAATGCTGCATCTCAATTTTATTTCTAACCTATTAATTTTTGTTATAAATGAGTGTTGCAGACTGTTTTTATGAATATTTGACAAGTGCCTATCGTACATGTTTTCCACGGTCAACAAAAATTATTACAATTCTTTCGAAATCACCAGACAAGAGAAAGCTGCTTCCAACAATTCTGTAGAAAGAATTTTCAGTTTTAGATAGGCTCCAAGAGTAGCATTTGCATTGAAAAACACTATAATAAAGAAAGATTGAAAGGAGAAAGAGTTTTCACCTTTAAAATAGCTTCTTGAGTAACATTTGCATTGCAAAGCAATATAATGCTTTAGAAATATTGCTTTATACAAAAAAAATTATTTTGATTAAATTGTTATTTTCTTTTCTATATTTGAAATTTGCACACTAGTGTATTTTCAGAAACAATACCCCATATAAACTATTCAAGAACATAATATTCAGTATTTCTGCTAATTTAAATGGATTTTGGCATCATAACGAGCTGAGACTTAATAGTGAGAGTAGAGAAAACCAGTGAGAAATGTCTCCCCAAAACTTTCTCGCATGCTCTCTAATAAAATTACGCCAGAGAATGCATTATTGATGTACAATAGTTACAAAATATTAATATTTTGTATGAATTTCTACTGAGTCTATCTGTCATCCCTGGCGTGTTATTTTGCGATTGATCAATAACATACCTTGATAGTATCCAAAATTCGAATTTGTTATTTTAGACATGTTTTTCCTCGACCGAATGAAACAAAATTTTGACACAAAACTACACTTGTCACTAAATCCAATACCAAATTTGATGTATTTAAGTCATTATGTTTTTGAATTATTGCGTTTACTTGCTCCTGAAAATGCAGATAGATAGATTTGACAAGTCTTTAATACAGGTGTTAAATCTGCTTACCGATTTTTATCTATTTATCTCCCTTCGTTTTGTAATTATCGTGCTAATTTATGTTCGAATAGCCGGACATACGGAATTGTTCTGAAAAGATTTTACACAAAATTTGAATGAAATCTCCAAATTTGGTGTGATACCAAATTTCAAATGTCTATATCTAAGCGTTTATTAGTTATTTTTTGTCACAGACAGACGTATATTTTCTTAAAATATATTTTTAGAGCTCAGGAAAGTTTAAAGCGTGTAGATTCGTGAAAATGTTGAGTTCGTCCTGATTGGTAGATTCCATAATATTTTTAATTACAAAAGAATGTAGTGAATGAATTTCAAATGTAAAAAATAACTATAATGAAAGTAATTTCTGGTTTCTAGTACATCAAAAAAAAGTATTATTTTAAGATGTTTTTATTCTTCTAAGGATAAAATGTTAAATACATAGTTAAATTGTAAAATGCATAATACAAAATAGAAATTTAAAATGAAGATTGAGCAATCTATTATCAATTTAAATGCTTTTAGTATCTTTCAGAAAATTATAGCATCTCACGATATCTGCAAAATTTAATAAATGCACATATATGCAATAAAAATCTAAATATAATGGTATATGGCATCTCAATGAATAGAACGCAGGATTTGTAGAACACATCGATCGGAAATCTGTGCCTTAATTAGATTTCCAGTGTCAGTCACTCAAGCATAAAATAATTTTTTTTCGGGATAAAAATGTTAAGGAATTTCGCTTATGCAAAATCAATAAAGTACTTTCTTCGCGTTAGATAAAAATAAAATTGGCTCTGAAGGATTTCGCAAACAATAGAGTCAGAATTTAACCTTAGGTAAAAATCAGAAAGGGAGAGTTTGTGAATGAAATGAGTCGGTGTTAGCTTATTTCATGGCAGAATATTGCGAATCAATGTTATTAAATCAGATTATTTATCTTTTATTGACCGTGCAGATATTTAAAAATTAAAAATAAGAACAATAGATTGAAAAAAAATTCTGATATTTTTGCTAAATCGCGAAGAATACTTTACAGCTTAACAAAATTAATACGCATGAATTATTTTTCTAGAAGTAACAGAATGAAGATTTATGCATAAAAACTGACATTCTACTAAGGCTGACACTGCTCAATAATTTTGTCATTTTATATAAGGCTTGAACAGAATAATGCTCTTGACTTTGGATATGGATGACTTTTAGTAAAACTTGTTATTTATCATAAATAATGTAATAATTGTTTAAACGCTTTACATGGCATATCGTTTGACTTAGATCTTTAATTTAGCATATGGATAGATAGCATTTTCAAAATGAATACTATGAAAATCAATTTTAATTATACTTTTAATTCATTAATAATTAATCGAAATGACAATTTTCCTAAATAACTTTTCAGTATATTTAGCAGAAAAATTACTTTTAAATCACTTTAAAATAGAAAAATAAGTAATCTTTCAATCCCTTTAATCACTCTACCTTCCATGACATTGAAATAATTAGTAATATTATATGCTTGAGTAGTAAATCACCTACTAAGAAGGATAATTGTACAGATCTAATAATGGCTGCTAAATGGATGCGGAATCAATAACTTTCCTCGGCTTTGGCAACAAAATTGGTGGCCATTTGATGAATTGACGATTTTAGAAACAAAAATGAAGGACCTAGAATATTCAAGAATACTGGCGTTATCTCCATTGGGACTCGATTTCTGTCGTTTGTTCTAAAATATCCTATACACGATAACAGCGCCTATGAAATAAATCAATCAGACAGTAATAAAACGAATCGAATCGAAAGAGAGTAATTGAAATTTCTCGGAGGGCTTCATGTTATTGCAATTTTTTAATAATGATTTGCTGCTTGTCTGCTAATATTTACATGCTTGTCGCTGTGTCTTGTTGCTGCGTAATCGTGTTTTTGTATAGAACGAAACGTTTCTATTTCTTACTAAGCCGTTTGAATGTTTCACCGTACATCTACTGAATGCTGTCTACATTTATCTATTGTTCTCTTCAGTTTTACAGACTCTCCGAAGTCTATGCATGAAACAGCCACTCATTTAACAAGAATGTGAGTTAAATGCGTTTTATTTTTTCCAAGATTTTAGTTGTGTATTTATTTTTCTTGGTGGATTTGCCTGCCAAGAATGTGCATTTATTCCTTTGCCTTCATATTTTATTCCAAATATTTTGGAATAAAATATTATCTTGAATCCATTTTAGTTCTTCCCTACTTATAATTAATTCTTTGTAATATAGAGATGTAATAAACAACATAAATCCTATCTATAATTTAATCGTTCACCGCCGTCTATAAACCTGGGCGGAATTTTAAAATGATATGAGTCATTTTATGATGTATGATGTATTATGTTTATATGAGTCATTATCAGATGTGCAAATTCTAACTTCTAATATTGACTTCTGACGATTCACGGAAGTGTTTGTTTTTATGTTCGAACTGATTGATCTATCGTTGTGCAAATAAACCCAAACATGAATTGGTAGCTTTTATATTCTCCTTTCACTGACCAAATTGAAAATTAATGCTAATATTTCCTTTCAGCACTTTTAAATTTTATATTCAGCACTTCATTCTGTATGAATATTTTATTTTTAAGTGTCCGTGAGCATTGTGGATACAGACAATCTCACTATTTTACTTCGAAAATGCAGTATAAGTTAATTATTTTTATTTTTTAAAAGTTTTCTGCAAATGCGCATGATACATTCTACTACAGCGTTTGTTAGTTAATCTGTGATATTCAGATCTGAGATGTGTAAAGAGGATAGTAGACTGTCTAGACGGACGCATCTTCTAGTAATAAAAGATTCTTTGTATCAGGCTTTCAATTTTTTTCCTTTTCTGTGCTAATAAGTATTTTTATAGCAAGTTCTCAAATATATCCAAGTTCGATGATTGCGCTATGAAGAGAGATACGACCATTGTTCTATGGCGTTTCTAGAGTTGCCTCCATTCTATATTATAATTAAGTTAGTAAAAAAATGGAATAATGGGTTTTTTTATAATCTTCAATTAATTTTTAAAAAATAACCTCTGAAATTCAAAAATAGGCCCCTAGTGGTCGTTTCAAATTTGAAAACTGATTTTTTTTAAATTTGAGAGTAAGGCTAATTGTGATAAATTCGCTTTGCTTTATTTAAGAGAATACACCAGAAAAGGGCTTTGTAAAGGTTGTAAGAAAATTAATACCCATTAAAAAATTTCCATAAGAGCATCATCAGATAAGTATGACCAGTTTTCATTTACTGAGTTGATATTTTTATAAATCAAAATGGATACCAAACAACCAATGTAAATGATTTATTTTATAAAACAGCATTGTTTTAAAAGTTACTATTTTTCTAACGGATAGCGACAATTATAAACCATAATTCAAATAGAATATTATTTATAAATGAATCAATTTACTAAGATGATAAGAATTGACAAATAAAAAAAATCTAAATAATGTCGTTGTATAGTTTTTAAAATATCAAAAGCTCTTGTAATGTATAAAGAAACTGACAGATTGAAAATTATTTATTTATCCATAAGGATTAAACTGTTGATACTCTTATGAAATTTGAAATTTTAAATATAAGTTTTGAATTTCACACAAAAGTTATACTGCAGTTGAGTTAGATGATCAAAATGGTTTTCAGAACAATGAGTTAAGGAAGTTACCTTCATTTTAATCATTGAATTTACAACATATTATTTCCATTTGTTTTTCAAAATGAGATTATAATATATTTCGTTTTAAATGCTTTATATATTCATTAAGGAAACCTTATGAGAGTACATTTGTTTTAAATGAAAGTTGGTTGTTGCCATGCTTTGTTATGTCTATTACATTTCTACAATTAATAAAGAAAAATATTTATGTATATATGCTAACTCTCTGTAGTGAATTTTATATCTAAAATTCCAAATTTAGCACATAAGTAATTTTGAGGGAGAAATATGCAGTTCGTTTAGATTATTTTTTAAAATTTTAATAAGAATGTTTTAATTAAAATTTAAGAGAAATTTTCGATGTTTTATCCCTATAATTATAGAAAGTATTAAAGCATAAAACTGAATTAATTAGAACGTAATCTTAAAATTAATATATATATTATTTTTATATATTATAATGTCCCTTTCGTTATTATGCCAAATATTTCATCATGGAGTTTCTTTTCCTTTGTTTATGATGAAGACACGACTTATTTTACTAAGATAAATAGCTTTCCGTTTAAAGTTAAAATTTTAATAAATTTATAAAATACATTAATAGATTTTTAAAAATTTTTCTCACATTTACAATAAGGCTTATTTTCTCAAGATAGCAATAATGAGAAATTTTAAAATACATTCATTTTTAAATAATTTCAACCAGAAGGTTTCAGTATTCATTGAAGTTTAATCACTTTCACTTTAAATTCAGGCAAACCTTGAACTTGTCTTTTGCGATAGGATAGAAACCCAGGTCATCTTTTATGATAATTTGCATAGTTCTAGATTAGATCATCTCTTTTGTAAGAACTGAGCTTGGATGATGAAACCTATTTTTCATCCTCCAAGATTTGAAATCCTAGAAATGCTGTAAATTCTGGATTGAATTTTTTAGCATCCAGTAATTTTATAGTTTTTTGTAAATAAGTGACATATTAAAACGAATGTTTATAAGCGCTTAAAGAATTTATCTGCAGAACATTCACGACAGAACTCTTCAACAATTAATCTTTTGGCATCAATCTTTAAATTAATTCTGAACTTTTGGTTTACATTAAAAAATCGCCTGCATTAATAAAAAACTGTCCACTGCAGAAATAGAGAGATAATTTTACTTACCAAATGATTAAAATTAATTATTATTTTCTAGTGTTATTAATTTAATAACCATTCTGTAGCATTCATAAAAAATGCTCAATCGCTAAAACAATAAAAAAATTTGTTGTAAAATAAACTTAATACTTTTTTAAATATTTATTAAAATCGAAGTATTTCAACTGAAATAAAATTTGTATTAGTCAAAAGTTAATTTATTTTTTTAATTTTAAAGTAGCGTGTAAATGAATTTTATGTGATAATATTCTTTATGAACATTGAGAAAATGCTTTACATTTCGATTAATCTTCAATTAATATAAATTTTAAAAATGATTTCCATAGTGAATTCTAGCTATACATTTAATTACCTACAGAATTTGGTAATTCTGGGCCCAAAATGTGCAATGTGAAATGTTGCCAAAATGCAACATTTCGAACACTTTTGCATCATGCAATTTATTTATAACATTTTGTCTTTACCTGATATCATGTCAATATCCAAGTAAATATTAATTTCACGACATGAAATAAGGCAATGTTTCTGTTCTCATCCAGTATTTCAATTCTTATCGCTCAGTATTTTAAAATCTAAGCTTAAATGAAATAGAATTTCAGCTTATCGAATGTCTGACGTTGGAGCGGATCTCTGCGCAATCAGATGTGAATTTTACCGAAAGCAATGGCACGTGAAGATCCGAATCTTGGCGAACTGCATTCTCTTTCGGAATTTCCACGGAAACATTTTAGCATTCCTTTGACCGAACTATTTTCACTGCTTCCAATAGCGAGCGGGAAAACATAAAAGCGAAATTTTCGTACTGGAAGACTGAGTAAAACTAGAATAATACAGATAAAATTTTTATTTCGAGTGCGACTGAAACGATTTACAAGGAATGCAGAGAGAGAGAGCGCCATAAAAAGAAACTAAAGCTTTGAAATTTATAGGGCAAATAAATGCAGGGAATTTCTCTCGGATAACATTTTGCATCTATACGAATTATACTGCAGATCCTGATAGTGTTTTTGAAGGTTATTCGGCGATAAAAATAAAAAAAAAAGTTTTTGAAAACACTGTTTTACTTTCTGGTACACAAGGTATACAAAAGTAGGTATTGTAATCGTCAAAAAAAATGAAGATCCTCAGAGGCCATATATTTTTCAAATTATATCCTTCTATCTATGACTATAACCTTAAAGGTACAACAGATGTGAAAATTGGACATTATCCTCCACAGCAAAATTGCATGCCAATAAAATTTCAGAACAATATTCATTCATAAGAAGTCTATGCATCTCTGAATGTGGACCCTAAAGGGATTTTTTTTTCAATTTTAATTAAAAATTAAGCTAGATTTTGGTGTTTTTTCTCGATTATCTTTATAAATACCATTGCACAAAAAATATTTTACACTATTTTTTAAAATTAAAAAAAATATTTACCAAAAATAACCAATTTATTAATTGTGCGAATTTTTGCAGTCTCTTAAAATATTTTCCGCCTGATTTTCAACAATAGATTATATTGTTGTCCTGAAATTAAAATTATTTTTATCGTTCAGTTAAATATCGAATCGGGTGATTTTCCTACATTGATAAAAGCTAAGGAAAAAGTATTCTGTTTATTGATCTTGAAAATTACACAAATATTAAAGCAATTGTTCATACAACGATTTTTAAAGATAGATGAATCGGATATTTGTTTTTCATGGGGCTATGAGACTATGGAATTGCCTCCATTAGAAAAATTGATGTATAGAATAGGTAGAATTTAAATAAGGCAATTAATTTAACACAGCCTTAATGTCAGATAATTTATCGGAATCATGATTCAACGATATTTCTAAATGATTTATCAAAATAAATATAATTAACACTCCTGACGAATGAATTGGTCGCTTCAGGCGACTAGTTAAATTAATAAGGGAGGAAATCAAGGGGAAAAATTCCAACTAGTTATTTTTAGTCAACCAAGTGATAGAAAATAATCGTTCAACAAATATTCAGATGTTAAGACAAATTTGTGGAAGCATGAGGTACTACCAGAATCATATTTATCATTTAGAAGAAAAAAAAATATTCGATAAAATTGATTGAAGATTTAAAAAAACATGGAATATTTGATCATAATGCAGTGAATTCGGATAACTACCAGAGGACCAAGTCATACGGAATATATTAATATTATTCACATTTTTTTTATCATTACACTTTATTTTAACATTAGTTCTGTTGTGGCTTTACATGTTCTTTATCAAAATACTGTTATAAAAATCATTAGGTGAATGTATAGTGAAAATCCAAACGGGCAGCAAAAATACAATTGATATTCACTCAAAGAGCAGCACTTTTGGATATTTATAAACCGAAGAGATATCAAGTGGCTAAACCGTTCAACGCAAAATAGAAAGCTCTGTGATAAAAATTTCAAAATGACCTTCAGTATGACCTTTTGCTTTTTATAGTTTCTCAACAGGATATAAAATTTTCTAGAACTCAGATCTCGATTCCAAGTAGAGACATTGCCATAATTCTTGTATTTTCTAGAACCTTCATTCCTATCGCCATAGTAGCCATTCTTCGCCAAGTTCGTTCATCAAGTCCCGGGTCATTGGCATGACATTCAGTAAGAATCCCCTAAAATACCTGTGAACTATGAACTCAATGTTTCTTACTGTGAAATTAACTGCGTTCAGAAAATATATAACAAATTCATAACAATATAACATGATTTTCAAAATTAAAATAATAAAACAATGGAATGTGGTTTTTTTTTCTATTTAAATGTGAAATAAAATATCTTTCAATATTCAGAAAAACTGAAATAGCAACAAAAAAAAACTTACTATATGTCTGCTTCATATAACATTTAGAACTTCATTTAAAAAAAAATCTATACTCCATTTAAGCTTAAAAACGTATTCCGTGCCATGTGTATAAAAGTTTCATATAAGTTCGCACAAGAATAGATAAATAAACAAAACCATACATTATAAAAATTTAATTTTTGTAATATAGGAAAATTTAAATACTATTTACATATATATAATGTATTTGATAAATTTGTGAATGTTCGTTAGAATCCCCATCAGAATTCGACATGCTTATTATTGATCGAAGTTTCGCTATCCTAAAATTCTTGTTTCCTATAATGTTTTGGCCCTGGCCCATAGTTTAAAATGATTCAATATAGCATTATTTTTCGTATAAAGTTTCATTTTGAACAATATTTTCTGTTCTATTAAATTTTATAGAGAAATGATACAAAAAATATGCATTCTTGTAAAATATTTATAAAAAAATTAATAGAAATAAATAAGACAATTAAGGATAAATAAAAAAAATGCTATAAAATTAAAACTTTTTTTACATTTAGCAAAAGCATGTTTTCTTGCATTATTTCTATTTAAAATTAATAATTAAGAAACAGCATAAAATAATAGGCAATAAAGTGTTATAAAAATAAAATTTTTATGTTGATTCTCCATCTAAACATTTAAATCGTTAGAAATTATTTATTTTGTCCTTTTAATATATATTACATATTATTTGGTTTATAGGATTATATTTACAACCACATGAATTTAGTTGAATTTTAAAGTTTATTCGATATTTATTTTCTTAAGACGATTATGCATTATAAATTTAAATACATTTTAATTCGAAATGAATATTCTAATTTAAATATAAATTATGTTTGAATGAAAACTGCAAATTATACTTTTTTCCGTTAAGCTCTATGTTACATTTTATAAAATCTTTAAGAAATCAATCTACAGTGGTGGCTAAAAGTGTGGACATTTTTTGAATGTTTCATGTTTTTCAACTTAGCGTGCTTGTAGAATATATTAATTTTCACTTAAATACAAATGTTTAGATATCAAATTAAAGGTAATTCAATGTAAAATTTAATAACAGAAACATTATTTCAATATCTGTATTACAAAAAAAGTTACTCTCATTTTAGTAGAACAAAAAACATGAATCAAAACACAAATCGTTTTGAATAATGACGTGTTTTGTAATAAAAGCGTACTAGCCAATCACAAACACTGTTCTGAGGACCCATCAAATGGTAAAAGAGTTATTGTTGTGGAAATATTTTCTGGAATGATGCATACTAGTACAATTAAATAGAGTATTGCTGTTTTTGAATATTTTAAGTCCTTTTTTTTAATTAAGCTAATTTTAAACAAACAACACCAACAAGAAGAACTGATTGGACATCTACAAAAAGAAGCCGAATTGTCATATTGAGAGAAAATGGCCTCTCTTATGCTGAAATTGCAAAACAAGTTGACGGTTCAGTGACTTGGTCTGGTGTACGAAAGTTCTGTTTACGTTATGTAAAAACGAAATCAGTGGAAAATAAGGCCGAATCAGACAGAAAAAAAATGCACAACTGCTACTGCCGATAGAAAAATTAAACGGCTATGCCTTCAAGATAGAAAAATTTCATCAGAGGCCATTAGATGTGAAATGAATGCAGCGGGTATTGCAGTAAGTTCAAGAACAAAAAGAAGAAGGTTATCAGGATTTGGACTACAAGCTAGAATTCCAAGGAAAAACCATATTTAAATCAAAAACAAATCGAAAAACGAGTTAAGTAGGCAAAAGAACACATTAAATGGTCAGAAAATCAATGGAAGCAAGTAATCTGGAGCGATGAGACTAAAATATTGCTCTTTGGTAGTGATGGTAGAAAATACTTGAGACGTAGAGTAACTGAAGTGCTTCATCCTGATTGCTTTGAAACAACTATAAAAACAACAACAAATGCCATGATTTGGGCATGTATGTCTGCAGATGGTGTGGGCCGAATTCAAGTGATTGATGGCATCCTGAATAGCAAAAAATACATCGAAATTGTCCTGGAACAAAAATTGATACCTTCCATCAGAGATTTCTTCCCCAACAAAGCACCATTTATTTTTCAGCGGGATTCAGCTCCATGCCACACAGCAAAAGTATGCAAAGCATGGTTTCAAAATAAAGGCATAGATGCATACCATGGTCAGGAAACAGCCCTGATCTCAATCCAATTGAAAATTTGTGGCGACGTTTGAAAATTCTTCTACGAAAAAAACGTCCATCTAATAAAAGACAACCTATTGAATCTATAATTGATTCTTGGCATCATGTGATTACGAAAGATGAACTCCAAACATTCGTTCACTCGATGAAAAGACGCTGTGAAGCTGTCTTAAAAAATAATGGTTATCCTACTAAATATTGATTGTGTAAGTATCACTTTAAAAAAATGCAAATCTAAGATAGATCTTACTAAAATGAGTGTAACTTTTTTTGTTATACAGATATTGTAATACTCTTTCTGTTATTAAATTCTATACTAAATTACCTTCAATTGATATATAAGCATTTGTATTTAAGTGGAAAATTAATATATTCTACAGGCACGCAAAGTTGAAAAACATGAAACTTTCAAAAAATGTCCACACTTTTGGTCAAGACTATATTGTATGTTATAAATAGTATATTAATGGATATTGTATGCATATGTGTGTCTATATTATTGGATATATATACACCAAATATGAATGTAATAATTTCTTGTAGCACAATAGAAAGGCTTTACTTTTTTCAAATTTTAATAAGATTTTCAAATAATTTAAAATTGATAAATACTAACGATTTGCCACAGTACTTCGAAGAGCTCATATCACTTATCGGTTTTATATCCCTTTAAAATGCAAAAAATAACTTTGCAGTGATACTAACTTGGGTTTTTCAGAATCTTTTCTTTAACTAGATTTTTTTCCAAAACTTGCTATGAAAAGACTAATGCAATAGATTTTCCCTTCATTCATTGTTGAAATACTCAATAGGCAGATTAATTTTGAAATTAACTTCCAAACAATTTTTGAAATTAGAAAATTATTTTCAAAAATATTTGTTGTTTAAGACTTTTTATTTTCAAATTTAATGGAAGTATCTCTCACTTTATATTGTTTAAATATAATTTTATGATTTTATAATCTTAGGGTCGAAGCGATAACGAAATAGAAATATATAAATAAAGTCTATAAAATAAATTATATTTTTTTATCATGGTACGATGTTTCGAACTGAAGATTCTAATTTCTTTTATTTGTCTCCATAAGCAGCTCAAGGGTTTGTTTTTACTCATAAGCAGAATTTTTTAAAAACTTGCTTGCTTTAGTGCTCTGATAACTTGAAAATATTTTTTCAAACATTTATTGATCCAAACTAAACGTTGATAAAGACATTTTTAAGCATTTCAGAATGTTACTGTATAATATATTTTTAAACGATGTTTATAATGAGTTAATTTTTATAGTATTATATCTAGAGCCTTTTGATATAAGGACTTTAAAATTAAATTTCAAATTTTAAGTAAAAAGTTTTTTTTCGAATTTGTATTATTTAAAAGCTCATTTATTATTATTTTTTCTTATTTTCTGCTTTCAATTTTTAAAGGAAAAAATTAATAATTCATTGAAATAAATATCATAGAATCTTGCAATGAGTATTTCGAAAATTCATAATTAGATGGCGCATCTTTCATGGAATAAAATTTTGTTAGAAGGAAAGCTATTTATGATTACTAAGCTCTGGGAAAATTAAAATATTTCACCGCCTTCAAAAGTACACATCGGTACAAAATTTTAGAACATTTTTCGATTATGATTAAAGAAACCAAATTAAATTTTACACTTTATGATCTTGTAAGAAATGGAGGGAAATAATCAATTGAACAAAAAACAGCTTCTAAAATACGCTCTTGTTATCTCGCTGTAAATATATATTTTTTATTTTAATTATTGATACTTTTAATCTTTCATTATATGGAATATTTAATTTATATTATGAATAATTGAAATCCTTTCAACTTTTTTTTCAAATTCAGGAGCAGATGGCGCCACTTGTATGGAATAAAAAATTAATTTAATTAATCATACATTTAGCTGATAATTAAGTTATAAAAATATGAAAATGGTATATTTTGACTAAAGGTACATGAGTTTACAAAATTTAAATTTAAAAACTCTAGTGAGTCAGGAAGTGAAAGTTTAAGATATTATGAATTTTTGTTCTTAGAAACAAGAAAAAAGCAAAGTTAAATTAAAATGAACAAAAGCATACAAAAAGCGAACATGCCCTGTAATGCAAAAGTTGAGAAAATTTAAAATATTGTTGAATATGATATTAATAAGAATGAAATTAATAATTTAAAGACATTTGTGCCTATATTTACAATTTTGAAACCAAGATTCCATACTTTTTTAAAATCATCTTGCATGGTAATTATTTCAAAATATGATTAGATTCAAAGGTAACTTGCTTAGAATATATATGCGACGTATTTACAATAAAAAGAAATGCATCAATATTTGCTAGATATTTTCCATAATAAAGAAATTAAAAATGTCGCCTTTTTGAAAATAAGGTGAATGTGATATAAAATGAACTTGATGCTATTTTCGAACTGCATAATCATTCCAACTGCGTGAAATGTGAAATGTCAGCCTACTCATAGCATTTGACTAAAGGAAAATATTAATAAAAACAGGATTAGGAAAAAAAATACTGGATGTAAATAACTTTTTTGGTGCATTTTCATATCGTTTTTGATTTTTTTAGATATTTTTTTATTTTAATGGAATCAAAAATCGTGTATTCTTGAAAATAAGAAGAACATAATATAAAAGATTTGATCTTCGATCTGCATAATCATTCATTCTTCTACACGCAATGCATAATGTCAACCTACTTTTGGCATTCGACTAAAGCAGAATTTTGACGATAACAGCATTAAAAAGAAAATGCTGTTTAAAAATAACTTTTTTAAAACATTTTTATTTTTTGTTTGATTTTTTAGATATTTTTCATTATAAAGGAATAACAAAATCAAGACTTTGAAGATTTTGAGATTAAAATGATAATCTTATACTCTTTGAGCTGTTTAATCAATTCCTCTTTTTCACACAAAGTGAAAAAAAAATCAGCGTACATTTGACATTTGATGACATTTGCAGAATCTCAACTATAATAACATAAGAAAGAGAATACAGTTAATAAATAACCTTTGTTATTTCTTCCCTGATTAAATCGTTTATGGTTAATTTGAGAGGATCTAAAAATGCCTGCTTTCTTTATTTTCGGTTTAAATCTGACCAAAAAAATACTTTCCTTATAATTTAATTTTCTAGACCTTTTTTAACTTCATGATGCTGATTCCCCTTTTGACGCAACAAAACATCATTTATTAATTCTCAAATTGTTTTATCCTATCAAAGAACAACAATGATACTTCTGCTTTTAAAAAAATAGTTTATTCTTATTAATATTTATTTTATTTTCCAAATTCTACATTAGTGTTTGAATTTGTTGTAATATATCTCGTAATATAATGGAACAAATTCTTTCCGCAATTATCATCAATTTTTATTAGCTTTTTTCATCATAATAACCACCAATAAAACAAGCTCATTAAGAAATTGAGGGATAAGGTTCGAAGCCACTTAAGTATTGCATATTTTATGATTAGCGTATACTTCAGTGACGTAGGGACGAGAATACATTTTGGTAAACTATATTGATATTTGGTGCATTTTATTACATAGATTTCATTTTGAAATGGTTACCATTAGCCAATTGTATTCAAAATTAATTTCAACAAAGATTTTGACATCATTTACAATATATTGTTACGAATCTGTAATATTGCTTCCCTGCATAGTTAGTCTCATAGCCACGAAGAAAGTTTTGCGGATAGATCTAACGGGTACTAAATGGATGCCAGATCCATGATCAATGAATGCCCTTGGTGATTATTTGGCGACGAATTTTGCAACTTTGATGACAAAAGTGAATGTTTTGGAAAAGATGCGAGAATGCTCGCTCTATCTTTATTAGAAACAGAGATATGAGGATTCTTTTAGAAAGTTCCATGCTCCGCAGGAAATCCTATGCAAAAGCGAAAGACTGAAGCGATTCAGATCATTCTTTTTTTTAAATGGTGATCGCGCTGTAAATTGTTAACCTTGAGCGCTGTTCATTACTGTTGCTGTTGTTTAATTAACAATTTACTGTTTGTATATTGTATTTGCCATTTGTTTACTTTTGAAATTAATTGAACTCTTAATGATTTAAAAATATAGATTAATATGCTTCCTTTTTCGTAATTTCTGAAAGAAGAAACTATAAACCGCCAGTTTAATTATAGAATTCTAAAATTCTTCTCAGATACTAAAGCCCCGGAACTATCTACCAATGTTTAACAATTTAATCTAAAGAGCTGGGTGGGATTTTTTAAGAGAAATGCTCGACTAATTGTTTATTATGTTCCACAAACAGTTGTGAGATTTTTTTTTCTTTAATCAATATCATTCAATTCTGATACATTATCTTTCTTACACTTTGCCCTGTTAAGTCATCAGCTTTGAAATAACAAAATTTAGAATCATGAACAAATTTCTGACAACAGAGATATCAAAAAACATCATTTCTCATACTTCGCATTTCTTGGAAAATTTCTTCATAAAGTCAAATTACAGTCATATAATATGTATCAAATGTTCAAGGTTAATCTATTTTTGTAATCCAACATAAGGAGAAAAATGAAGGATTTCTGAGAATTGTATAGTTAGATAATATGCGTTTTTATATATGTCATATACTGCTCCTTTGGGATCAAGTTTTACATGTTAGTAGAATCAATTCAGGATTACGTTTTTAAATTCACCAAATCAATTCCATTGGAAGCAAATTCAGAAGAATTCTTAAGCTATATAGAATAATTATTTATTTCTGCCATATATATTTTTTCATAATAAAATGACACTAGTAATAAAAAATATTTATTAATTAATTTTGCTTTTATAAACTCTTCTGTTTTATTTATTTCATATCGTTGTCTATTAATAAGTCATGATCCATAGAATCAGCTGAGTAATTCTATATTAAACTGTATTAATACTTTCTTTATAACTTAGCATTTCTATTAAAAATGTTTAAATTTTTATTTGTTCTTTAACTTTCTTTAACCTTTTATAATATCTTTTGCTATTTCCATTATAATCGCTTGAGTTTACTAACCTTATAAGAATAAGTATTATCTTAACTCAATCAGCTTCTTTTGAATGTATAACATATTTAATTAGTTTTATTTTAATCCATTATTTGATTACTTTTTACTCTTTATAAATAAGCTTAAATGTAAGTAACAAGTTGGGTGATATGGGTGTAAAAATATTTCACAAATTTTTCTCATTCTATGTCTACTAATTTTTATTTCAAAATCTTCTTTATCTTTTAAATGATAACAACGAAAAAATGATTAATACTATTATTTTTTCTACTCAAAATTTTTTTTATGGATTATAAGTAAAAATCGAATAAATACCACGAATTAAGATGGCCAATGGCAGGGCATGCATAAATTGTCATTAAGTGCATTCTTTAATTAAATTCTTGAATACAATCAATAAATTAATGGCGATAAAACGTACCAACAAATCGAAATTCATCGTAATCGTAATTCACTATAACCAAAGAAATTTATTTTATTATATAGACTCTACATTCTTAAAAAATAAATATAAATTATGATGAAAATCACCAATTTAAAGAATATCAAATAAAAAATTGGTTAAAAAAACACAAAACGTTATTTTTATTTCTTCTTCTTTGTTTTTTCTTTGAATTGCTGACTGAATAACATTCATTGTTTTTTGCAATGCGACGTCAATAACGTATGACTATCTCAATAATGAAACAGTTCCCTTTGATTATAATTAATTCAAAATTAAGAATTTTTCATCAAAACTATGATCATACTCTTCACTATAAACATAAATTCCATATTAAATCTCAAAATTCAGAAACAATTTAACCTCATTCAAATATCATATAAAACAGTTCATTTGGCAATCAGTATAATTACGCATGATAATAAATTAATAATAACCCACCACTAAAACCACAGATAAAAGAATTAAAATTCCAGTCAACTCAATAATAATTTTACAAGCTGTTGTTTGAAGATAAAATTTATCTTTACTTTAGGAGCAATCACTAACAAGGCTTTTAAATGCAAGTCCCCTCCTGGAAACCAGCCCCGAATTCTGGGACCTCGGTGAATAATTCATTTTGTAGCAATATTTGTCTGAAGGTACCCGACGGAGTGAGGCATTCACAGATTTTGTACACTTGAATGTTGATCCAGGGGAATGAATAGGAACCTATAAATAAGTTCGAAGCCCGATCTTCTGCGCGTTTCATCGATCGACCTGACAGACGGGGTGTGCAGTGTTGTTCTGCTGAGAAGAAGTGGGTGTTGGAGAGAGGCATATTTCTTTTTTTTTATTGTTATTATTTCTTTTTTATCTTTGTCGTCTTTTCTCTTAGCTTGCTTTGGAAATTATTTTTCTTGAATAGCTCTTTTCTTTTTTTGTCCTTGCACTAGAGAGAACTTAAAAGGTATAGGAAAATTGCTGGTTATTTCTGTGAGTATTTTTAGGATTTATTAGAGTGCTAGAGAAAAGAATGTCAAAATAGTGAAACAGTGTTTGAATTCTATTTAAGTTAAATATAGATATTTTAATTAATTATCTGATAATAATTCTATCTATACTTCAATATTTTTTTAATCTAATTTGTATAAATATGTAAAAATAAATGTTTTGAAAATGGGAAAAAATATTCAAATAATTTCATTTTAGATGCAGATTTTAGTCAAAATTAATGAATTAAAAACATAAATTCGTAATTTATCATTTCTTTATTAAAACGTATTCTATATTCAGGATGAAAATAAATAAATGATTTCTTAAATCTAATATTTATTTCTTTAAAATTAATTAAAATCAGGCGAAAGTAGTTGCTATGCATTTATGAAGCAATGTGGAGTATAGATTGGACATAATCGATTGTCATTTATTATCAGCTTGCACGATAACTACCAAATAAAAAGAGCTAGACAATCAACATTCAGTGCACATATTTAACATTTATAGAGTAGACATTTGCCAAGTTTTGAGCTAAGGGATTGTCTGGCTGTCGGTCTGCTCTTTAGAAACATGTATGATGACACAAAAACGTGATGATTTAAATGTACTAAATTTGGTATAAGATTTTGTGATTACAAGTGTAGTTTTGTGTGAAATTTTAGCTTCCGTTTCTTATGCAACAACTTATTCTTATTTACAACGTTTCTTATGCAAATATGCAATTTTACCCAAAGCCACTAATTAATCTTGTATCAGCTTGAAATGAAAGTAAATGATTTAATCAATAATATACTTGAATCGTTCGAGAATTTCACCAAAAATCTTTGATAAATACTTCTTTTTCCATTATAATAGACACAACGGTACGCAAAATCATGTGCTATTTTCCTTATTGCAGGATGTGTACTTAAAGACTGAATGATATTACAAAAGCAATTTTAGCACAAAAACAACTTTTAAATATTTTGTAGTTCTTTTTCTCTTTAAATTAGTAAACGGAAGTTTATTAGAAATGTCAAAAAAAGAAATAAAAAGTTATATTATGAAAAATAATTAATAATTAAAAATTAAATTATTCAAATAATAAAATTTTTTAAAAGTTATATCATCAAGAAATTAGATTATGAAACTTTAAATAGCTAAAATTTATAGGCATTTTTCTAAAACTCTAAATAAAATCCATCAAAAATGCAAAAGATAAAATTCTTAAACGTATCGATATTTTCTCTCAATTTGAACAATTTTTAAAAAATCAATAAGTTTTATTCGTTACTGAATATTCTATGAAGCTATTTTAAGCTCTAAAGCATCTCCTGCAATCGATAAATGATAAAATGGAGAAAGCACAAATTATGTCTTTTTTTTTCAATTTCCTCTAATTTTTTAGTGATCATTCTGTAAAATCTCTATAAGATAAGTATAAACCGTGTATTTAACCCTTCTGTGGCACTTTTCCTCAAAAGCAACAAGTGTTATCCAAGGTCTTTTATTGATTATTCACAAACATAGGCCATTTTTGACTATCTCCACAAGTTCGGTTTATGTTCTTATAATAATTTCTTTGAGATAAGGCAAAACCAAACCATTACGCTTCTGTCTGCCCAATAATAACAAAACTTTTTCTTTCATCAAACACATAATAGAAAACTTATCGACCCTATGCCCGAATATTGCGCAAAATAACAGATCCGTGACATGATTAATGAAGATTATGAACCTTTTATAAGAAGGAAGGCATGGTATCATCAATGATTAAGAATGATTTTAAATGCCTTCATTAGCCACTAAAACATCCATTATAGTCTTTTTCAAAACATTTTTTATATCAACCTCCCTTTTTCTTTTTTTTCTCTTTCTATAAACTTCTTTAAGACGATAGAGTGTTGCTTAAAAGTAATCTCTATCATATCGATTCTTTACCTATGGTTTAATAATAACAATAACACTAATTTAAGGAGTTTGTGTAAACATATTAATTAAATAATCAATGAACCTTTGAAAGAAAATATCCATTATTATTAATAATAATGTTGTTTCCAAAATTGGAAATAGCATATTATGAACACATTCATTTGTCCAATTAAAAATTTTTTTCCGGGAGAATTTCCATGCCACGGAATTTTCATTTTCCATTTTGATGTGAATCATTAAATGCATACAACAGAAACATTTTGTGTTGATAAGAATTCTGCTCATGTGCAGTCAATATATATATTTTTATAAACGCTTATAATGATTTTACGCTTTTTGGTGGAAAGCGAGAGTAAGATATTTAAATTAAATTATATGGCCAGATTATATCTATATATTAATTTGAAAAAATCTTCAGAAATTAATTTAAATTTGACCTTTAGTGTGAATTATTTTCTTGCGAATTTAAATTTCAGGCATTTAATTCCATTCCGAGACATATTCAAAGCGTCTTCGTCTAAAATAAGACATTTTGCTAATGAATTAAAACTCTTATAATGAACTTTAATTTAATTAATAATTACCTTTAATTTATTAAACATAATTACTGTTAAACGTATTAAACGTATCTAACCTTATAATTACTGTTAAACGTATTACACTCATGTCCCATAAATTGCCAGTTCCTGCAAATACAGGTTCAGAAGCAAAACAATCATGACATTCATAAAGCATATTTATTAAACAAAAGATAAAGAACAAAGCAAATGGTGAATGTTCATACCATTCATAAAAACTACCACTGTGAAGCAATTCCAAAAAAAAATGCCACTTTTTCAAAAATTTAACTAAAAACCTGTTGTCATTCCGTCTTGAAACTCGGGGAACAATCTATATTGTAACATCTACTGACATTTCCATCAACTTGGAATCGTTGCTGAAACTTAGAGATGACACTTAGGGCTATTAAAGTTTCTCGGATACTTCCCTCAGTACAGGCAGCCAATAATTCTACCACGTAAAACATCATCAATATACGTTCTCTATATCGTAACTATTCGGCTATGGCACTGAGTGGTTTACAGAATCTTGTGAATTTTATTTCTTTGCTCCCTTTCATTGTATACCCTTCTCTTACACTCCCGTCATTATGACATACTATCGACGCCATCTGGTGGCATCATTTAATATGCATATTATTCTTGAAGATGTGTATAATAATTCTACAGGTGAAATTTTTACATCAGAGTTCTATTTCGATGTGATTCTGAATTATCCTTAATTTATGGACATGAGTGTATTTTACCATTTAGAACTATGCAATTGAATGTTTTGTTTTCTAAATACTCAACTTGAATTGCCTTTGTTCTTTTTCACTGGTCAGGTATTAATAATGCCTTTTTCTCCATCCCCCTACAGGCTAGTCACCATCATCATCACCACCACCAACAGCAACAACAACAGCGAGATCAACCTCAACACCACCACCAGCGCCGCAACCGAAGAGAATCGTCTGTGGACCTTGCGGCTGTCACTGAAGCTCACGGACTCGTCTCGGACATGCTGGCTGACCCTCAACTGCCTCCCCACATCCTGTCGGGTCTGCGGACCCTCTCCAACCTCCTCTCTCCCACCCCCGCTTCTACCTCCTCATCCTCGTGCTGCGCCCCTCAGAGGGTGCACCATAGGCGGTCGCCTCAGAGACGGAAGGCCAGCCTTATCCTCCCTTACTTCCGGTCATCTTCGGACAATGAGGAAATACCTTTCACAGGAGAGAGACCGTCGGCTTTGCCCAAGGTATAGTGGATATTTTCGTGTACATTAACTTAATGATACTGTCCCAACGTGGTGTGAATATCAGATATTTTTCTAGCGCTTATGAGACTTACAATAACTTAAGAGCTATACAACGAAAGTATTAAAATGTAATTGGATAATCAGTGCAGATCCCTAAATGACTAGAAATTATTTCATTCACACACATATGGAATAAAGTTCAGCTCATAATATCATTATATTTTCAACAACTGTTTCAAATCAAAACAAGTCAAACTAAGGCAATCTTTCTTTTGAAGGATCAGACCCAACGTTTGATAAATTCTATGCCAAATTTTCTATTTCATATTCTTTTTTTAGGTTCTAGTGTCCCCGTGCAAATGAATAGGAAAAAAATACAAAGAAACGGGAAAGCAAACTGATGAAATTCAAACATGACATTTTTTCTTTCAGACTCATAGAGATTAAAATCTTTGAGATACATCAAAATCTCGATTTATAATTTTTTGGCAGTTGCAAAGTTTTATATCTTTGGACTGTGCACAAGAAATTAGATACAACCACATAACTTTCAACGGAGAATACATTCCTTATGATGACTTTAAAGGTGCTAAGGACAGTAACATAAAAAACCTATTTTATTGTAATAATAAATTCGTTTTCCTCATAAGAGCCTATAAGAAGGGATCGAAAGAAAATTTTTCACATACGTTTCAATAAAGGCCTTATCCTTCTTCCTCTGGATACAGTTTATACTAATATAAACCAACGAATACCTTGCATACCAATAATGAACGATAGTTAAGAAATATATATCTTTGTACGGCATTTTTTACTAACCGATTGACACCAAAATTTGACATAAATTACAATTGCAGAAGTACCGATTTTCATTGATTTAAATCATTGTGTTTATGAGTTATTGCATTTATATGCATATGAAAGTACAGACAGATAGACAATCACCCCTTTGTCTAATTTTGCTAAAAATTTGATAAATAACTATAGTTTAGATACTGAACCTTTGTGCCAAATTTTATCGGCGTAGCTCTTTGCGTTTTGCAGTTATCGAGTTCACTTGTATTCGAATACTCAGACAGACAAACTTCTTAGATTTCGTTCAAAATTTAATAGAAACCTTCAAATTTTGTCGTAAGTCAATCTACCAAATTTCAGACGGCTTGATCAAAGCGTAGTTGAGTTATTGGGCTCATATATAAACAGACATAATACAGCAAAGATGTTTTCAAGACTTTGGGAGGTTTGAAACGTAAAGATACATCAAAATCTAGCATCCAATTTTTTTTGAAGATAACAATATTTTGTAGCAGAGGATGTATAAAACCACTTGATAGTTGAAATTTAAATAATAAACGACGGAATATAATTTTGCTTTACTAATCAAGGAACTGTCTTTAAAACGAAAAACTATATTTTAGAGATTTAAATTAGGATCAGAAAAAATTATCTTCAAATTTTATGAACTTACTTCTTGTAAATATAGTTCATATCACTTACTTAGTCTAAAATGTATGCTTATTATGGACCAACAACAGCTAAGATGAAAATTCAAAGTGTGTTACTTCTGAAAGAAATAGGTAATCTTAAAATCAAAGCCATGCACCAATGGATAACCAAAAGATTTATTTATTAATTTATTTTCTTCATCTTAGAAACTAATTAAGGTGGCATTTTGGATGCCAATCAATATTCTTTGGGCAATTTTTAGTTCCCATTTTCCAAGGATAGTTTTCTGGAGTAAATTTGTTTTTCTAATGCCAAAGGTCTATGCCAGGTTATCCATCATTCCGAGGTTCAAGTCGACTTTATCAATCAAATTCGAGGGTCATCTTTCAGCGATTAAGTTTCGAAACGTCATCAGACGTCACCGTTCCAGATTTTTCTCCTAAAATCGTAATTCAAAAGGAAAAAAATCGTTTTAATAAAAAAGAAAAAAAATATATAGTCAAATCTTTTTTCGATCTTTAAGGAAGGTAGGATTCAGGTATTATTATAAGTGATGTAAAATATGCGTAAACAATCAAGTAATTCCTAATCTATTTCAATTAGAGTTCAACTTTTCATTTTAATTTCAATTGTTCGCTTTTATATTTTCAGACTCTCGAGTATTCCAAACCAACTTTCGATGAGTTTTGAAATTTTCGTAATTAAAGACAAACTATTTTTCGTGATGATGTTAATCCGTGTGTGAGCTCAGACGTGAAAAATTCAGAAGCAATTATTTTCCTTTAGTTCTTTATTCTGAAAGCGTAGGTAGTGAAGAAAAATTTAAAATAAGAAAGGCTCAAAATTTTCTATTGTAGGAAGAATCTTAGACGCAAAAGAATTTATTAGAATTCCATAAGAAGAAGAATTTTTTTAAATAAAACATTTAATTCGATTGTTTGCATATGGTGATGAAATTATGATCAGACGATATAGGTTAGGATCAGGTAATTTGAACCATGACCAATGATGAAGACGTCATCAGATCTCTCATCCCTTACTATATTCTATACAACTCCATCAGTAAGAGATTAATTCTGGAAAATTGGATATTGTGCGAAGATTTAAAGGAAATTGATCACACAAGTAAAGAGTCTTCTATATTGATACTAGTGCCAGTCAGCCCAGACGTGTCTGTAATAGAAGTTTCCAAGTGGATTAACAATTAAACTAATTTGCTTATGGGCACCAGAAATTTGCACTTTTTTAAAAATAAAAATTAAATTATTCAATGGTGCTATACCTCAATGCAAAAATTACACTTGATATAAATATTCTGTTGATTCATATTTTTTGATTAAGAGTATATTTCCCCAGCGTGAAGTGTCAAATGTTCTTAACCACAATTATTTAATAACTGATGAGTTAACTAAATCATCTTAACCAAAATTATTTAAAAACTGATAGGTTAACCAAATATTCTTTAAAAAATTATTTAAAAACTAAAGAGTTAACTAAATGTTCATAACCAAAACTTATTTAAAAACTGATGGGTTAAGCAAATATTCTTAAAAAAATATTAAAAAATTGATGAGTTAACTAAATGCTCTTAACGAAAGTTATTTAAAAACTGATGAGATAAGCAAATATTTTTTTAAAAAATTATTTAAAAACTTATGATTTAACTAAATGTTCTTAACCAAAATTATTTAAAAACTGATGGGATAAGCAAATATTCTTAAAAATTATTTAAAAACTGATGGGTTAAGCAAATATTCTTAAAAATTATTTAAAAACTGATGAGTTAACTAAATGTTCTTTACCAAAATTATTTAAAAACTGATGGGTTAAGTAAATATTTTTTAAAAAATTATTTAAAAACTGCTGAGTTAACTAAATGTTCTTAACCAAATCTATTTAAAAACTGATGGGTTAACCAAATATTCTTAAAAAATTATTTAATAACTGATGAGTTAATTAAATGTTCTTAACCATTATTATTTAAAAACTGATGGGTTAAGCAAATATTCTTTAAAAAATTATTTAAAAACTGATAAGTTAACTAAATCAAAATTATTTAAAAATTGATAAATTAACTAAACCAAAATTATTTAAAAACTGATGGGTTAAGCCAAATATTTTTAAAAGATTATTTAAAAACTGATGAGTTAACGAAATGATCTTAACAAAATTATTTAAAAACCGATGGGTTTACAAAATGCTCTTAACCAAAATTATTAAAAAACTGATGTGTTAACAAAATGTTCTTAACCAAAATTATTTAAAAACTGATGGGTTAAGCAAATATTCTTAAAAAAATTATTTAAAAACTGCTGAGTTAACTAAATGTTCTAAACCAAAACTATTTAAAAACTGATGGGTTAACCAAATATTCTTAAAAAAATTATTTAATAACTGATGAGTTAACTAAATGTTCTTAACCAATATTATTTAAAAACTGATGGGTTAAGCAAATATTCTTTAAAAAAATTATTTAAAAATTGATAAGTTAACTAAACCAAAATTATTTAAAAACTGATGGGTTAAGCAAATATTCTTAAAAGATTATTTAAAAACAGATGAGTTAACGAAATGCTCTTAACAAAATTATTTAAAAATTGATGGGTTAACAAAATGTTCTTAACCAAAATTATTTAAAAACTGATGGTTTAACAAAATGTTCTTAACCAAAATTATTTAAACACTGATGGGTTAAACATTCTCCAAGATGGCTATTTATCGCCATATACTGGGAATCAGAGGAAGAAGGTTATGACTTTTAATTCTGAGTAATGCTCTTAGTCAACATTACTTAAAAACTGGTAAACTAAAAGTCCTCCAAGCAAGTTATTTATCATCATACAATGGAAACTGGAAATAGAAGGTTGTCGCGTTTAATTCCTAGAAAAACAACGTTATTTAAAAATTGGTGTCCTAAATGTCCTCTAAGAGAAGATTTATTTATTGCGACACAATTGGAATAGACTTACAATTGATGAGATTGTGTGGTTTAATCCCTAGCCATGTTATTAGCCAAAATTAATTAAAATTTGTAAATTATAAGTCCTTTAGAAAGGTAATTTATCACTATACTCTTGAAATCGGATAGTTCATAGCTTTATTATCGTCATGCGAGAAACCAATATTGTTAAAAAATTGATAAACTATAAGTCCTATAGAAAGCCTAGTTATTGCCAACATTGGAAATCGGTGGAAGAAGTTTGAGGATTTTAATCACCAATTCCGGTTTTAACCAACATTATTTAAATAATAGTGGACTGAAATCTACCAGAAAGGTTATCCATTGTGAAGCAATGGGAATCGTAGGAAGAAGGTTCTGACCTTTAATTACCCACCATGCTTTTAGCCAAAATTATTTAAAAATTGTGAACTAAAATTCCTCTAAGAAGATTATTTATCACCATTCATTGGAAATCGGAGGAAAACGGTTATAGCTTTTAATCCCTAGCTTTGCAGATGACCAACATTGTTTAAAAAATTTTGTCTAAATGTCCTTTAAAAGGGTTATTTATCTTCATACAATGAAAATCGGTGGAAGAAGGTTACGGTTCTTAACCCCCAGTCATGCGAACAACCAATATTATTTAAAAATCGGTGAACTAAACATCCTCCGGGAAACCTAGCTGTTGCTATGCATTAGAGATCGGAGGAAGAAGGTTGCGGGCTTAAATCCACAACCAAGCTTTTAGCCAACATTATTTAAATATTGGTGGGCTGATATCCACGAGGAAGATTATTTATCACCTAAATTGGAAATCGGAGCGTTTAATACTCAGCCAACATCATACAAAAACTGGGGAACTATAATTCCTTTAGGAAGGCTGTTTATCGCAACACATTGGCATTAAGTCAAACTTTTATCTTAAATAATATCTGAATGCACTAATGCCACTTTGATGAATAGAAGATAGTACGCTTTTTTATTTTATTGGTTACCATGGATTCACTCCTGAGAGTATTAAGTGAAGTAATGACCCTATTTTACATTAAATGATATTAAAACAATCAGATTACGCCGTCACTCTATAGCAACCAAATCAGAACTAAAAGATAGGTTTAATTAAAAGAGTAAAATCAAAAGATTAGAAAAAGATAAAATTCAATAGTAAGTATTGATGATGTTTGTAAGCATGGTTAATTCTAGAAAAACCTGAGAGAATGGTCCTCTCGCAACTTTCTAGCATACTCTCTAACAAAGATGTCATTCTTCCTTCCTTCACACATAAGAATTGAAGAATTTGATCAAAGCTACGAAAGCCGTGATTGATCAGGTTTTTATTTTCATAGTCCGAATCAAGATCAATATAATCATTGGTGAGAATCTAGGATTTTTACTACATTTATAGTGCGGAAATGTATTTTAGACAGTGTTTTACCAACAGATTGACACTAAAATGTGATCCAAACTTACAGTCTTAGTCATAAGATGGCGTATCAAATTTCATTGATTCTTCATCGTAAATAGTGCCTTTAAATACATGCGGAAGTACAAACCGACAAAGAATCTAACCTTTGACAGATTTACTTCAAAATTTGATAGGAATCTACATAAGATTCTAAACCTATATAGCATATTTTAACCTCTTTGTTCGTTGCGTTTTGCAATTGTTGAGTTCTTTTAAAACCGAAAGCCCAGACACATAAACGTCCTCAGAATATATTTCTTTCAAAATTGATAGAAATGTATATTTTCTTATTTAATTTTATACATCAAATTTCATTTATCTAACTCAAAACGTTTTGAGTTATCTTTCACAGAGACAGGCATAACGCCAAAAATGAGTTAAAACTCACGGGAGCTTTGAAACGCGAGTTCAAGTTTTTGACAATTATAATACTCCCTCTATACTCCAAAAATAAAAAGGAATATAATGAAAATTTGGTGAACTACGACAGTGTTATTAAGGAAAAGAAAGACTAAGCGAAAATAAAAGAAACTTCACACCTTTCACCAAAAATTATTGTTACGAGTCTGTAAGGTTGCTTCCCAGCACGGTTAGCCCTATATTAAGAAAGATAGTTTTACGGACAGCTTTAATTGATTCTGATCGGTTGCCGGATCGGTACTCCTGGTGTTGGCGAAAAACTTAGAAAGATTTTGGCTAGAAAAGGGAAATTTCTAGAATCTCCAAGAATTTTGGTGACAGGAGAAATAGGAGCGAATTATGTCGATCTTCCGAGAATTTTCTTTGCATTGCTTTAAGCTATACAAAAGTCAGCAAACCTAGCAGGAGTTGGTCATTGTAGAGTCAGATCGTTGGATCAGTCGAACTAAGAGCAAGAGTTGATTGCAGTTCAGGTGATTAGTGAATTGGTGTTTCAGCTGTGCACTGAGTTTTTAAGTCAAGTACTGAAGCAACATTGAATCGTATGCTGAGTAGTCATTCGTATAGTAGTGAATAGACAGTTGAGTACAGCTAAAGGAAGGACACAGTGTTGAATAGTAGACGTTTGGAGGGGGCTGAATAGTTGCGTGAACTCTCTCTTCCTGTTTTCTCTGGACGCTTTGTGTGCTGTTGTGATTGTATATTATTGATTAGTTACTTGTGGGCTGCTGTTTGTTTCAAGTGATGCTGTTAATTGCTTGTGTACATCTCGACTTGTGTTTTGCCGTGTTTCGTCTCATCGAGTTAATAACCGTCATATCGTAAATATCTGTTTAGTGTGTCACTACACACTCACTAAACAGAACTTATTGATTGTCGTTGAATTTAGAGAATTTTGTGGGGATTTTACCCATAACAGTAACATGTTCACCATTTGTCTGAAATAATTCCTACAACAAAACAATTTCAAGCCTTAAATTGTAACAGGCAATAAAATTTAAGTGCTTTAATATACAAACGAGTCACAAGACATCATAGAATCATTAAAAACTTTGATCTAATTGAGATTATTTATGACATTTTATTATCAGATAAACTGTCATAAATAATCTGTTGATAACCATTACTGTAGAATTCGATTTACTCCGAAAAGAATCATTGCCCGGGGAAACTGCTCCCACCTCTTGTTCAAAACTATTGTATCTTAGAATCTCCGAAATATGTACATAAATGTTATGAAAAAAATGAAATGTCTGTAATAAAAAAAAATGGAAATAAGAGTAAGGAAATGCACACAAAATAAGGAAATCATCCTTCAAATTCAGGAAATATTCTTTATTTAATAATGCATAGTTAGTTACAATCGTTGCATGAGATGACAGATGATAAAATTTTAAATTTTTGCAATTAAAGGATGCTTTAGAATATTAGAATATGGATTTTGAATTTTCCCAAATATTATAATATGATTATAAAAATATCAAAATATTAAAATAAATTATATAAATATTATATATCTATAGATTATAAAAATATTTGATATCTTTTATGATTATAAAAATATCAAAAATATATGTATAATCATAAAAGAACTTTTCAATTGAGCATCGATGCAACAACTTAAATGATTTTTTATAGCCCAAGTTAAAAAAAAAATTTAAGTTATATTATTCAAAGACATTTGTAAATAATTTTTTTGCGGTATAATAAAATGTAAGTATACTATACGTTTGAGCAAATAATGGATAATAAAGCTTTAGAGTTAATATTGTGTTATTTTATTAATAAGGATTGATTTGATGGATCGAACATGTTTCATTACAGCCCGTTTCAATATGTAGAGCTCTATACTTATTTCTAATGAAATAAAATATGATTTCTTGTTATGAAAATTATGAGCTTTCCGTGACATAAAAACGAGTTCTTTCTAAAATTGAAAAAAGTGTCAGAAAACTTCTCCCTCACAGAGTGCATTTTTCATAATTTTTTTTCATTATTTTCCTATTTTCTTATTTATTCAAATATCATTTCACCGTTGCTTAATTCTGAAAAATTGTTTAGTTGTATTGGAGAATAATTTTTTTTTCATTTATAATAATTTTTTATAATTTACTTATTTTGCTATAACATATTTCAATAAATTCAGCATAGTTAATTTACTATTAGAACCCACTACTTTCCTGACTACGCCGTTTTCCCTTACGACACGTCGTTTTGAATTTAAAGGCACTCACCCAGAACACTGTATATATTAAAATAATAAATATTAATATAACATGTGAAAAGGAATGCCATTTTGCTTCCATTTAATCTTTTTGTGTCAAAATTATGCAACCAATGTTTGAGGATAAGTGAGTATTGTCTGAGTTGAGAATTTTAAGAAATTTCAATTCTAAAAGAACATACAAATATGTATTTTTCATGAAAATATCTTAAGTTCCCATCTTTACCTTTAAATAGAGGATAAGAAATACTAATTTGAACAAATTATTTTTGGCTAACATTTCTTATTATATAAATATATAAATACTATTTTCTTGCAAAAATCACAAGAAGCAAAAAAAAGCATTATGATCTAGATTGGTGATATCAAAATTTTTAAATTCTTTTTCATATCACAAAATTATATTATATGATAATTTACAAACTTACGTAGTAATTTCATTTTCCATATATTGTTCATAAAGTGCCTTGGAAAAATATCATTCATATTTAAAACAATGCTTGAAAAAAATATTATTACAAAAGAGAAGAAAATATTTTAAAGTTAGTAAAAGCAATTTTTTTTTATTAAATGAGGAAAAGAAAATTTTTAATTTTCTCTAATATGTCTACATAATTTTCTTATTATCTAGTACACAAGATGTTGTAAATATTAAGCCTTACACTTTTTTATTATTTATACTAATTATTTCAGTATTTTCCAACAAGATAAACAATAAAATCAATCAAGAAAAACCATAAAAAGATTTCGAGCAAGGTTTAACAATAAAATCAAATGTATTTGAGCTATTTATTATACCTTGGAAAATGTTTCTAATTGCACATATTCACAGACCTAATGATGATCAACAAAGTCCTTTGAGCATTTCTTTTTTATAACCCTTCTAATTCCTGTAGCGGACTATATGTAAGCAAACCAGAATTTCTATTTTAATTGACACTAACTCGACCAATATTCGCAGCTTACCGACTGGTCCTGAAAAGCGACTAGTAACAAAATAAAAGATTTAAAAAAAATAGAAAATATAATTTTTAATAGTCTTTTCTACCATCCATTTCACATGCTGCTTATAATTCGTACACTCATTTGTTTTTTAAATGTGACCAACTCTCTACCGCAGCGTCTTCGCAAGAATCTCGCACCCAGCGTTCTACGACGGATGTCGACCGCCACCTGGACGACCACCACATCAGCCACAGGCATGCCAACTCTTGAACCCGAACCGCTCCGCAAGCGAAGCACCAGCTTCCGCAATCTCCAGTCCCCACCTCCTACCGCCTCCATGGAGGAGCAACAGTTGTATCAGGAACAGCAACTGTATCAGCAGGAAATAGAGAAAGAGGAGGAGAGGCAGTTTTCACCCGGGTAAACATATCTTCACTCTAAACAGCTGATATAATCAATAAGAATAATTAAAAAATTGGAATGTTTTGAAAAACATGATTTTATTGGTGTACTAAAGAGTAGCAAATCATCTTTCCTTAATAATACGGAGATCAAAACAAAAATCGTAATTCTATAGTAATTGATAGAATTATTCTAAATGAATTTTAAATTTTATTGCATCCGTAAACTATTTTTATTTTTCAATAATGTTCGGAATCTTTTTTTAATTATATTAATTGTGGTTACATTGAATTATTATATCGTTTTCAAATGCCTTTTGTTTTTACGATTTTTGTTTCGATATTCAGAATTTCTTTTTTTTTTATTATTAAAGTAAATTATTTTTTACTTTTTAGCTCATTGATAAAATTGGTTTTAGTTTAGAAACATTTTTATTATTTGTTTCTACTTTCCCTTCTTCTATGTATTTAGAAATTCATTTTCGCGGTTATAATAGAATCTAGCAACATATTTTCCCTCAAAATCACTAGAAAAAAGTGCCAGTCAAAAGTATATTAAAATAAATTTTGTTTAATTAATCAATAAAGTGATGAAAAGTTTGAAAATATTAAAATATTGTATCTAAGCTCTAATACAATAAAGAAATAAAAAAAGAATTTGATAAGGAAATTCCATCTTTACCATCAAGACAAGTCAAATAAAAGCGGGTAAAAAATTTGAGTAGAAATTGCCTTGTATGAAATAATTTTATCTTTTAATCTTCTTATAACTCATTTTATATCTATTTAGCAATATTTAGCAAGATGCAATTGCAAACTTTCAGAATTCAG
>JAPMOR010103770.1:53640-70762 GCA_026543865.1 Argiope aurantia | reverse complement strand
AAAAAAATTCCGGGTGTTGATTATCGTAACATCTTTGAGACGCTCAAGGTTAGTCAAAGATCTCGCCATACTATAAGATGGTAATATTCAAATTTACATAACTCCATTTTTAGTCGCAATAGAATGGGCCTTTCTTTTTATTTAAAAATCTTAGTCTCAAAATCATTTTACTAATTAGGACTCATAAGATCAAGGATCTGCATAAAAGTATAAAATTCTTAATTCACCAGAGCATAGATTTAATAAAATAAAAGCATTTGTACTTTCTTTTATATATACAAAGAGAAAATATTGTAATCGTCAAGAAATTCGAATTCGAGACGTGAGTGAAGGTGAAAGTGAAGAGTGAGTGCGAGTGAAAGTGTGAGTGAAGGTGAAAAGGGACAGTTTTGAAGCTATATATTTCGTTATTAAAATTCTCCAATGACATACAAATTATTTGTGGTCCTACCCAAGGTGCACATAGTTATGCAGGGTTAGAGAAATATCAGCTTTATTAGAGAATGTGCGAGAAAGTTTTAGTGACCACTGCCTCTGCTTTTTATATTGTCTGGTATTTCGTGTAATCTGGTATATGTAAGCCCACAGCCCTTGAAGAATCTTTTTCTGAATTTTCCAGATTGAGATGAAATATTCGACCTATAGTGAATTTTTGAATAATGTTTAATGATATACATATCGCTCGAATAATACGTAGAAAGTATGCATAAACATTAACATGTTAAAAATGCAAAAACTAATATTCAAGTATTCATTATTGGTTTCCTATAAAAAATTCAGGATAATGAAAATTAAAAAATGATATCTAAGCAGTTTTAAAAGAAGAAATGAAACATCTTTATTTATATTTCATGCTTGAGTAGCCTCTTAGCCGTTGCAGTTCCAGTGAACTGCATCGTTGCCCGGGGAACACCACGTGGAGGTGGGCTACTCTCGTTCCCCACCCGCCAACCCTCCCTTCATTGCTGCAGCTGACAAGTTTTTTTTTTTTTATTGCTGCTGCTGATGTTTTTGTTTTTGATGATGACAACATGCTTGTTTCATAATTTTATGACAACCGAGCACATTTTGTGATGTTGAAAATAATATTAAACAGCTTCCAGAAGCACATGACAGTTTTTGAACTAGCATCCGAAGCAGATACGGTGTTTGAACATTTGGCAGCAGATAATCTTTGGATCAGTCATGAACAGTATTCGGAGACTGCCGACAGTTTCGATGTTAAACTGTCTATATCCGCTCTCGGTATTCCGTCGGCAAGTCCAGAGCCAAGCACAACAGATAGATGTCATATGACTCCACAACCGGGACACCGATGGGAGCCAATCGGGCCGGCAAGTTCAATCCACAACACATTTTATAAACCATGTATGATTTCACTACCGGAGCATCAGCTTTCCGGACTTGAGCAGTAGACAGTTCAGCTGGAATGTCCAATGCCTGGCAAAATCGAAACACTGCATACGAGTGCACCATGGCAACTCGCGGTTCAGGCGGTTGAGATGGTACTACCGCATTTGGATCCAAATCAGGATCAGAAACCAAATCCCCAGTAGATGTTAAACGGGGAAATAGGGAATATCTTATCAATTCCCAAATTGTCACAAAAACGATGAGTCCACCGACGGCCGTAGCCACAGTGAAACAGTCAAGAAACGCACTAAGCATTGCTCAGAAGAGAAAAACAAATCGCACAACTATCGGTTGCAGAACAGTAAATGGATTTTTAAAGAAAGCAACAGTGTATGCTTCCATTGTTCCTTCTGCTACATTGTTTGCATCTTGTAATATTGTTGAGTATTGAAACAGTTACAGTGCTGTTTACAACAATAACAAAAGTGACTGTTGAAATATTTTTTGTTCGATGACAATTGAAATGAGACTATGATTATTAGCACTCTTAACAAGCGAATAAATACCGATAATAACGCACAGGAATTTCGATGGGGCTAAGAGTGAAAGTTATCGTCTAAAGGGATGATGTGGATATGAATATAAATATTTATTACAAGCATGATTAGTTATTAGAATTTCCATGGGTAGTTAAAATTAATCTAATTTATCGACACTGCAAGTAAAAAAAAATGAAAATAACATTTCGATTTCACTTTATATGAGTAGGAATTTAAACACTTTTTCCTAATTTTTAATGGACATATGAGCATACAAGAATTAAGTAGTGAAGAAGTATGAGAAACAAAAGAAATTGGAAGTTAGTGTTTAATTGAAAAAGAATTGCATATTTTGTAAATTTTAAATATAATAACTTATTACAACTGAAAAAGGCTCAACTTTTATTTTAAAATAACTTTTTTCTATTTTTACCGTATGCAGTGTATCTCAAAAAAGTAAAAAAAAAAGCATGTATTTACTTACATAATGCCATTATATATGTATACTTAAAGTTTCGAAGTTTCTTGGAATAAGTTACTCAAATGACTTCAAATATTTCTTCTACAGAAAAAAAAAATGTTTACAAAAAATTAAATTTTTTACAGATTTCTCTCGGAGGAAAAGTGTCAATGAGTAAAATATTTTTCCTTCATACATCGACAAGGAAACGAATTTTCATGCTTCTATCTGTGAAATTGCAGAGATATCAAAAGGCAAATGTATTGACTTGCCTCGTTTTCTCATGCGTCTGATCAATTTTGGAGCGAGATTTTCGCTGTAGTTTTCTGCGATTATATACGCATGTCACGTAAGTTTATTAAGCTTAATAGGAACTATAATGCAACTATTAAATTTCATTAATTTTTTTTTAAAAATGATCAGAACTCTTGCTTTAGAATAGGAATTACTCTCAAATAAATACTCCCAAGTATAATTCATCATTTGTAGAAAATTAAAAAAAAAAATGAATCTACTTCAAATTTACAGATAAAAATCAAGTTATTCAGAGGTTTTAATTAATATTCTCGGTAATATGTATCATTTGGAAAGCCACAATACTAATATTTTCCAGTTTTTCTCAAAAATTAAAGATTCATATGTTAACCAACTACAAACGGAATAAGGCCGATCCATTTTTCCCCAAGTTTATCAGTTTACCATGCCAACACGGATACGACTATAGCAATTTTTTTTTCCAAAAAGGCGATGATTTTGAAATATTAAAATTGGATTATCAAAAAATATTAACTGATTTTGGAATTGCCCATGCCACAGGCGTAAGATGCGAAACGTTTGCTGTACTTGAAGATATATTTACGAAACTTATGGTTTTATAATTAGCACAATGTGAATGCAGAATGGATCATACTAAAAGCTTTTAAGATCTCAACACATTACATGTATATTGAGGAATGCTAATCTTAAGTTACCAGAAATGGATGAAATTCGAAATGGTCGCTGGTTTGATAGGGGTTGCATTCCACAATATTGTTACGAATTTTACCGGGGTTCGTTTGGATAGTGGAAGTGATATGGTGTGGAGAACGCTCAATCAGCAGGCGGCAGTGGAAAAAGAAACAACGACGTTTATTTACACGAAGACACACAGGACAGCACAAAAGCGACAACTATATACAGCATAGGAGGCGATTATCTTCAGCCGCGAGAAGTGCATCAGCAGCACACAACAAACTCTATTGCAGACAGTAGCGCACAGAAGAGTTCAGCACCAGCTTGACTCCGTCGCTGCTCTGCTAATCCCTGGAAGACCAGTTCTTCACCGTCGATTCCGACTACGACTACTCTTCTTCGAACACTACTCCGTCCACACCACTCTGGCAGCTGCGGACCCTTTTATAGGTCTCAGGAGGCTGGGCTAGAAGCCTCTCAACCAATCAGGGACGTTCGAGGCGTATCTCAGTTCCTACTGGACGGATCGGGAAAATTCTAGATGTTTCGGGTATAATCTATTTTGGCGCCAAAGTCGCCAAATGGTCGCGAAGTTTGTTTCCAAGCTCTGGGACCTCCGACGCGACACCCGGACTCCATCTAATACCGATGACTTTAAAACAGTCTTTCTGTTGATGGAACAAACTATGCTGGGAAGCCGAATTGCAGGTTTGTAACAATATGTTTCGAAAACAGGTCGAAGATTTGGAACTTTAGAAACGATACGAAGGAAATACATGTAGTATAATCTTGTGCGTTACTGCCATACAATCATTCTAATTTTTTCTATTTCAGGGAACAGAACATTTGAACAGAAAGATTATAGCACTTTTACCAGCGAAGAGGATACAAGAGACCACGACGAACAAGTAATAGTAAAGATGACGATTAAAAAAATATTTTTAATTGAGATTTTTTATACATAAATGTAAAGAAATGTTGTTATATAAAAAAATAGCTTTGATTAAAAAAAAGAAATATTTTCATCTTAATAACTAATAATATTTAATGCTGCTATGCTATATTTTTTATTCTTTTTTATAGAAATCTAAATAGTATCTATCGTCAAGCTTGAATTTTTAAAAGAATTTTGCAATAACTTACGACTCAAGCAGCTTCCAAAAATACGATTTTTCTTGATATAAAAAAAACTTTTAAATTTAAATTATATATTCGTTACAGCTTTGAAGTTTTCGAATATTTCTAATAATTTCCAGAATTTCTAAAATTTTCATATTTAAACAGAATTCAAGTGCTAAAAGCTCTTATATACAATTATTATAAGTCGATGGTGAATAATAAAGTAAAATTTTTCATTAAATTAAATATTTTTGAGTTTGAGTATTTTGAGTCAAGTTACGTGATTGCCCTAACAACTAATCATGACCGAGTGCGCTGTAGCCACTGCAGCTGCCGTAGCACTTTACGGCGCGTACTCGTAACATTTTTCTTGCGAAATCTTTCTTCAAGTCTGGCGATTATTTAAAACCATTATTTTTGTCAAGCTCTTTGTTAATATTCTTGAATAAATTCAATACATTGTTTAAATTTAATATAAATTATTAATTTTGATAAATCATATTAAATTTAATATTTCTTGAATATATTCAATACACTATTAAAAATTTAGCCTTCTAAAATATTTGAGACTTTTTTTAATACTATTCCGGGGTTTTCTGGCCATATTTTTAGACTACTTAAAACGTTGTGGACTTTAATGTCTATTAAGATATCTGATTTCAGATTATTTGCATCTCATAGAGACTAAAATATTTTTTGGCCACATTTTTGTAGCATGTGCACAATGCACTGTAGGACGATACGACCAACCAACCTTCCATTTCTTATTTTAGTAGCATGTAAATACTTTGTCCCAAATTTCTAATGGTCTAAAACACCTGTTAAAATTCGTTGAATTCTTGGGCTATAATGCCTTTCCTTTGGACGCGATATTTAAAACGTATATATTGCACAAAATTCAAAATGATCACTAAAGCGATTGACTTTTTTCAAATATAACTTGCTCTAAATGCACTAGATGTAAAATCTTTTTTTTTTTTCATTGGTTTATCTCGTGCTTCGTATAAGTTACTTTTTCTTATGTAATGCCGTGTTATTTTAATATTAACGTCAACATCAATTCCTGTAACAAATTCTGTTGCATCAATTGTAATTTCATTGAAGAACTTATCCGATCGAAGATTCTTGAAGAACATTTCGAAGTTTTTTTGAAAGAACAAATGCATATGCTATATTAAAGTCATTCGTTTGCGTGTACTTGTGATGCGTGTACTTGAATTGATGCAATTTATTCCAAACTACCAGTACCCGCACAGCGTTGCCCGTGGTATAACATCTAAGAAGAAACATTAGCTTTAAACTTAAGTCTAGCCTCCACCCGATATGACATGGGAATGTCATGCAACATCAAACAAACTTAAAAATAGATTTAGAAATCATCAAAAATAAATGCAAAACAATTTTTATATCACACATTCAGAAATCAAGTCATTTGAAAAGCATTATTATTCTGGCATATGTTCTTCATAAATTCTTTGGAAGCAGGAGGTTCATTAGTAAGAAATAAATGTAATGATTCAAGAGGGGGGAAGGATTTCTTCTAATTTAATTTTCCCTTGTAAACAACACATGCCTTTTGATTCATCTTTTCATTTTAAAACTGAACAATAGGGATAGACTCTAGACATTCTTCCTATTGGAACCGAAGCATCATTTTTGTTCTCCACACATGGATCATAATTCAAGGAGTGTTCTCCTTCTAAGACCAAATATCAGGAACTTTTGTTCTTTCACTTCTCTTCTGTCTCAAATTGAAATGTCTTTCTCTGTCAGCAGATAGGCAATCACTTGGCTCCTCGTGAGGTTCATTCTGTCTCTATAATTCAATTACAGGGCAATTTAAAGAAAGATGATTACTTCGCTCAACAGAAGATCCTCCTTCCCTAAGTATGAACATTCTTTATCTGATATTCGCCGAACTTTTTTTCCCGTTACATTTAAATTGTCGCCCAACAAACGAAGCATTTTGGCATTTAATGTGCTCCGATCAAGGTTGGATTCTCTTTTTTTTCGGGGGGGGGGGCATAATGAGTTTTGAATCGCTGCTTAAATTCGGGTGTAAACAAAGAAATGTATCGCATATGCATACCACAGTTCTTGCTATTTACGCATGCGCAGTTTGAGATTTTCTCGCATGCGCGGATAAGTGTAAAGCACAGATATTGCTGTTTTACATATGCACGAATCGTAGGAAAATAATTAAAATCGCAATTATAAAATTCCTTTTTTTTATTTTGATAGGACTTTAATATTTTAAAACCTTCCCCAATAAATACCCTACAAAATGGTACAGATATCTCTAATATCAGTTAAGTATTTCTCTTCCAAACATACAGACGCTTTCAAGAAACTTCATGTTATACTATGTATAGATGGCTAATGGACACAAAACTTTGACGTGTTTAATACAGCTCGATAGTGAGAGACGAGGCCTCGGGTTTAAATTATCAATTTGCTGGATTTGTATACGACGCCTTGCTCAGCATTTATAACCTTCCAAATGGAATCTTAAAGGCTTTAAGATCTCTATTCTGTTCTTTCATCTACTGCCACTCAATGGTTTCAAAGTTAATCCTTGAATATGTATCGCTCATCAAAAAGGATTGTCGAAAAAATGTCTTTTAGACTATGTTGGGGAAATTATTAGCGTCGAATATAGGGGGGCATTTCCCTAACGAAATATTTTTGCACTGTTCGTGAGCACATACCCTGTGCTCTTGTTTACAAAAAAATAAAGAAGATTCTACGCAAGGGAAAACAGTTTTCTTGACTAGTCATCCATTTACTCACATCGAGCCATTCCTCGAGAAGCAACCTCCACTTTCCGATAAGCAATTCCATACCACTGTTATGAATATTTCTTAAAGACATTAAAAATTATTTTCTTCATAAACTGCTAATTTCGCAAGAAACTCGCTGGGTTTTCGAGTGATCGTTAAAATAAATTTTCTCTGCTTTTCCTCTCGAGCTACTGATTGCTCATACTTCACGTGAAAGTCTACTTTTCTTGACTGCCAAGCAAACCAGAAAACTTTCAAGACAATGGGAATGCGGTTCGGAAGGGGAACTAATCCCGACAATTATTCTCTGTTCCAACCTAACTTGGTAGTAGTGTATATTCCATGCATGCCGAATTACAGTCGTTATCAGGGGATCTGGGTTACTTTAAAGTACAAAGTTACTAGAAATGCAGATTGCTGACAAAACATTATCTGGCAAATTTTTCTCCAAATAGTAAATATTTATTAACTTCATTATATTATCCTTTTAAATCAAAGAATTAATTCTTTTCTTATTTTTATTATTTTGTTCGATATTTTTGATATAATATTTTAATAAATAATTAAAGTTATTTCATTTCGTTTCATCTTTTTTCAAAAGAAAATCCCAAGTCTCTTAATATTCTGTAAAGCTTTGTTCGGCTAATGTTTTTGGAAAAGATATCTCTGTCATCGTTCACATCTTTTAAACTTTATCTAATGGTGGAATCTCATTTCTACAAAAAAATGCACGGATTTTTTTTGTCGAATACAGGATAATGTAAAATCATCCTATCTTACAAGCCTCGAATGTTTACCTACTGAGCCTGGTCGCTTGTTTCCAGGAGTACTTAAAGGACTGGATGCCTTTTTTTCCTTTTTTCTAAAGGAAAACTGTTCTTTGCGAAACACCTGTAAGATGCGAAACTTTGTCAACGATTTGATTGATAGAATCTTGAGGGTTTGCTTCTCAGAGTCGAGAATAAAAATGTAATATGTGTCTGCGCGCTGCACCTTTTATTGGCTTCCCTCATCTTGAAGGTATACGCAGCGCAGTCGGTGATAACACTTTTTCTGACATTTAGAAGTGAATAGAAATGGCGACTTGGTTAAATATCCAACAATCGAAACTAATTACTACTAATATGATTAACAGTATCAAAGATATCAGTTGGTAAAAAAGCGGGAATAAAAAAGTACGAGTGATGATAATAACGGTTGCGAACTAAATAAAGCCAAATATTTGACCTTGAAGACCGGTTCTAGCCAAAGTGGAATTCATTATGCCAATCGTTTGGTTTTATTCGTTCGCTTTATTTACAAAATACTTAACAGGTAAGCACTTCTAACTAAAGAATAATTTTATATACATGCTGATAAAAAAAGATTTCTGTAATTTATGATTTATTTGATAAATTTCTGCTAATTTTAGTTATTTCAAAGTCAAAATTGATGGGGAACTCTTTCAAAACGCGGAGCGTCACATTTTCTGCCTTTTACAATACTGCCATGATAGGGTGAAATCGAGTATAGCTTCAAGAATGATTTTACGATATCATTGTCAGATTGAGACAATCGTTACTACTGGGAACCTGGAATGTGAACTCGCCAATTAAATCTCTGTTCATATCGGTCTCATTTTTATATCCCTCCCCTCTAATATCCTGCAAATTTAAATTCAAGTCAGTCACTAAGTGCTCAACTTATAATTTCAGACATTTGTTTCCCTTTCAACTGACAGAAAACCAAAAAAGCTTCCCTTGATTTTTATTTCGACCTTATTGGCATCAAATTTATCGATTGAAATATGTGTGATTGCGAGTCAATTGCTCTAGCTTACTAATATAAGGAGTGAAATCTAAAATTATGGAAAAGTATTTGATTTTTCTCCTACTTAACATGAGCCGTCACTTTAATATAGCATATCTATTATCTCGTTTGTTATATGTTTTTTGAGTTTGATTATCTTTATATCCCATTTTTTAAAGCTACACTCGTGGTTTTGATATGACGCTTGTAATGCTGGACCTAGATGATGAGGTCGACGCTTGGGTTTCCGTCTCATCACACCAGCAGGAGGACATCTGGTTCCGACGGATTTAGCATACCTTCACATGATGGCTTGCTTGTCTATGGAAGCGAACTGAAACTCGCCGGTTCCACATCCGAGACTTTATCACCAGGGATTCAGCCGAGTCTGAAACATGGATGTTCGTCAAAATCTTGAATTTGAATTTTTTTTTTTTTAGTACGATACTTTCTCTTGTATTCGAGAAAGAAAAAAAAAATTAGCATAAAAATTTAAAATCAATCCAATCATGGAAACAGATTTCTCAAACAAACAATACTAACATTTGCAGACTAGACTGATATAGAATATAATTATTCAGAATTTTCACATTTAGAATACTTATCTATTTCTAATGGTTCAGACATTATTTAGTAGCGATTATAATAAATACTTTGTTTATACAGATTCAAAAAAATGGCATCAATATCCTAAATAATGGTAAATCTAATGGCCATATGACGCTAAAAACTCAAATTCTTTTAGGTTACTGGATAAGTTGGAATTCCAGTAAGAAAATAGGACAAACTGCCAAAAATTTGATAATTATTAGAACATTTGTTCCTCAAATAATATTTTGTATGCCTTTGGATTATTTCGTTATATGATCTGGCAAACAATTTGAGATAAATAAATTAATCCTTTTCGGTCCACTGATTTTATTAGAGTACTGGCAAATGAGTGAAAATTCATCAAAAATTATATAGTAATACCCTGGAGTGTAATTTTGAAAAATTTAGAAAGAATCCTTATAAATATGTCAATGAAATATGGACAAAGGACTTGTTTAACCAAAATGTAATGTCCAGTGGTAGTCGATAATGGACCGCATATGATTAAATTACGCAGAATTAAAACATTCTGTTAAAAAATTTACTAAGAAATTAGCATTCTATTAAAAGTTGTACTAGGAAAAATATCTCAATCCTTCGTTTTGTTTTTAAATTTTTTTAGTAAAGACTTAATTTACTTTTTTTAATACTTAGCCCTTTTTACACTCCCTCTTGGCATTTTTGAGCAACAAATGTGACTCATTTTTTTCTTCCTTAAATATCAAACCCATTTTATACGAATGCCAACATTTTAAAAAGAGAAATTAACCTTAGAATGCAGACTGAAACCTTTAATGGCATTTTAGGGAACAATACAAAGGCGAACGCCTTTATATTTTCAAGATACATGTAACTTATCAAACTGATTTAAATTTGAGTTACATTGTATGATTCGTAAATAACAAATGTTTTAAGCGCATTTGACCAATTCTGTTCTTTCTACTATAAAAACCAAATCCAACATTCTGCGGCAGTGCTTTGGAGAGGAATAGGACCTCCGCTATGGGTCACACCTTTCATTGATGTATGAGACTCAAAAGTTTGGAAAGTAGGATGACGCCCCAAGTATTTTTAACTGGCCACAATTCTAAACCCAGAAGTCAATTCCAAAATGGCTTCACGTTGTTTCACATTGGAATATTACTATTATCTATCATTCAACTTTTAATCGAATAACTTCTCATATTCGCTGTCTAATGTTTATTTCAATTATTATCTCCTCTTATCTCTTGCGAATTATAACATGAAAGCAGACCACTCGTAGAAGATAATAGAAAAGATAGTTTTATCTTTTATTTCTCTGGGCGAACAGAAAACACCGATAATCGCACAAAAGCGTGAAAAACGATTTCGGAATTTTACTCGGGGCGGATCGTAGTATCATCGATGGATATTGCGGGTGGAATGGTTTTTGGATCAAGATCATGTATTTCTGTTCTGTGAACTACCCATCATCCACGAAGCAATGACGGATACAAACACAGACGAGAAAAAGTCGTCCATGGCCATGGTAAGCGGAATTTTTTAATCAGTTGAATCCCTTTTCCAATCCATCAAATTATTGTGGATGTTTTTAGCCATTGAGGTATCATTATAAATTAAATTCTACCATAACCGAAAATATATATATATAGAAACAAAAAATAAAATAGCATATTTGGTAACCTTTTAGGTATTTTAGCAACTAGATGCTTTTGTTTTCTATAGCTTGTTCTTCAACGCTTTCGTTTTCTGATTTTATTTTTGAAGTTGGTGCTTAGCTCTTAAATTCAAAATGAAAGTTGAAGAACTGAGGCTTATATATAGTACATTATCGGTTAATACTGAACTTGAAATTCGGTTTAATGGACTCAAAACTTTAATATATTTTCCTGCAATTATTTTTCAAATTTTAAGATGGCATACCAGAAATATAAGGAGAAGCATAACACAATGAATAGAATTGTGTAAGGTTTTCAAAACGGTACTTTTAGAGCTATTTCTTCAAATTTTAAGACATATATCAATGTGTATTCAAGTTCGGAGTTCAAAATTCCTTATTGAGAAAGCTACTTAAAGTAAATTTAATTAAATCTTTCTGTAAATGTAAAACACTTATGTGAACGCAAAATCAGGTGGAATTTGTTAATTGCCATTTAGCAACAGTTTGCAGATTCTTATTGCTTACATGTTTGGCTCAGCTACGCTATTCTAACAGAGATATTTTTTTCGGGGGGAGGGGGGGTAAAAATACAAAAAAAAAAAAAGAATTTTCAGTCGAGAAGTTCAATTTTAAATCAAAATCGCCTAAATCGAAAAGTTAGGATAAAGTTAGAGTAAATGAAAGTGTTAAATTGTCAGTCATAAAAAGTTAGTATGAGCGAAATAAAGATGTCAAGTGTTTTCATGTACTTAGAAATGTTTCCGAATTACAGGAGCATCGCCAATTTTCGTCACCTATTAATTGCGCCATTTTGTAGTATAGTTAGCCCTTCAGAATGTTTGTCATTATTGCTTAACAATTTAAAATAGCATATCTCTTTCACTGATCTTTTTATTTATTCATATTGACTGCATAATCTTTTTTTTAAATACATACTTATAAAGTTTCGAAATGTATTTTTATATAATCCTTATACTGCTCAAAAGAAGCTTGAATATCTATAAAGTTGAAATGAAATGGCAAAAGGGAAAATCTGTGCTTCTAAAATAAAAGCCTGCAAAAAAAAGCAAGATCTATTCAGTTTAGACAGTAATTCACTCCCATAATTTATATTTAAAAATACTAGCTTATAATTCGGAATTCCCTTCCTTTAAAAATATGAATGATATACACTTTACTTTTTGATAAAAAAAAAAAGAGAGAGCTTTATTACAATAGTATAAAAGTTATGTAAAGAATAATTTTAAAAACATATTAGCAAAATATTTCATCTATTTTTTCGTATCATAGAATGGCACAAAAAAGTCCTTTAAAAAAAGTCACTTTTTAACAAATATCAAAATTTTGCTTTATTTATACACATAAAAGAAATCTAAAATTCTGTTATGTTGGTTATATTCTGAAGCATATTTGCACCACACATTGTAATTTTAAGCTCGATGGCCTTTTTCCTTTCTCATATACGTAATATAGAGAAAATATAGTAATCGTGAAAAAATTCAAACTCGTGATTTTGATAAGTCTCCACGTTTTAGACCTTTCTGAGTTCGAAAGCATATTTTTAGAAAATGTCTGTCTGTGACAAAAATAACTCAAAAATGCTGTGATCTAGATGGTTGAAATTTGGTATACGGTCTTTACACCAAATTTTCATATTTCCATCATCTTTTGAGCAAAATCTATTCAGAGGAAGTCGTTCATTCAGGTTGTCCGAATATAAATGAACGCAATAACTACAAAACGAAGAGCGGTAGATAGATTAAATACGATACCCAGAATTAATGTCTGTAGCGTAAACATCTATCACATTTTGAGCTTAATCCAACAAGGAACGGATCGGCGTTATTAACGTGGGATGATACTGTTAACTTGAGAAAAGGGATAGAGAGGAAAAACATTGATAGCGTAGACACCTGACAAATCTTTAGCCAAATCTAACAAAAGATTGACCGTCTGTCTGTCTGTACTTTCGGAAACATGTAAACGCGATAACTAAAAGTTGCAATGACTAAAATATGTATAATTTGATATATGATTTTGTGATTACAAGTGCAGTTTTGTATCAAATTTTTATTTCAATCGGTTAGGAAATAATGCGTTTAAAACACAAATTCGATTTTTGGATACTATTAACCGCTTGCTAGGTATTATTTGCCAAAGATGACACGATAGTTTAGATAAAAAATGCTAAATGCTCACCAAAAATTTATATTTCGTAACTATTATACGCCAGTGCCATGCAAGGCGTTCTCTCACATGACAAATTCATTAGAGCGTATGCGAGAAAGTTTTGGAGAATCGACTCTCGCTGGTTTGTTCTTGTAGAGTCAACGCGCCATAAAAGCTTCATTCAGTGTAAGAGTTGAATATAATGCATTCGAAAATTATGATTTCTAAAATGTAACTGATAAGAATTTATAGGCAATTAAATGTTTTATTGAATATTCTTGATAAGAATTATGAATTTTAATCTTCTATTTTATAGCATTTGTTCTGTTACATAGTTAAGGTAATGGAGTCTCCCTTGTGGCAACGGTTAATAGATAGATATGAATTGGTAAAATGGTTCATAGTTACTACATTGCTTCTATTTTTTTTTAATATCTTTCTAATCTTTTACTATCTGTACATCCCTTTAAAACTCGCACCTGAAATTTATCTCTCGCTATTAAAAATAGACATTTTCAGAAGTTATTTCCTCATGTGAAAAATATAATTGAAAGTAATAGGAGAGTTATAAATTAAGAAAAAGAGCACAGAAACGGGTTAAGTACAAGTTACAAAAAATTGTTTATTATTACATCCTCAATGACGCTAACTAATGAATGAATATTAGTATTATGTCTAATATTCATGCGAATAATATTGGTAAGTATTAGAAAACAAGAATTTGAGCAAAAAAACAAAAACAAAAAATGCGTGTGTTTTCAATGCGCTCGTGAAACTTGACAATTAGCTTTTTTTCTCTTTTGCTGGTTGCAAAAGTAGTATTGTTACAAACCTGCAATTCGGCTTCCCAGCATAGTTTGTTCCATCAATAGAAAGAAAGTTTTACAGTCATCTGAATGGGACTAGCGCGTCGGAGGTCCCAGAGCTTGGTGACAAACTTGGTGACCATTTGGCGACTTGGCGACAAATTTGGCGACTTTGGCGCCAAAATAGATAATACCCGAAACTTCGAGAATTTTCCCGATCCGCCCAGTAGGAACCGAGATACGCCTCGAACGTTCCTGATTGGTTGAAAGGCTTCTAGCCCCGCCTCCTGAGACCTATAAAAGGGGCTGCAGCTGCCAGAGAAGTCAAGTCAGTAATCCGAGTCAGAGTCGGAGAAGTAGAAGACGGAGTAGTCGGAAGCGACGGAGTCAAGCTACTGCTGAACTGAGCTGTGCGCTACTGTCTGCAGTAGATTCTGGTTGTATGCTGCTGTGTGTGCTGTTGTATGCTACACGTCTCGGCTGAAGATAATCGTCTTCTGTGCTGTATATAGTTGTCACTTTGTGCTGTCCTGTGTGTCTTCGTGTAAATAAACATCGTTGTTTTTATTCTACTTCTGCCTGCTGATTGAGCGTTCTCCACACCATATAACTTCCACTATCCAAACGAACCCCCGTAAAGAAATTTCGCAACAGTATTTTACTATTTATATCTTTACTTTTTCGAAGACAAAGTACATAGAGAGTATTGTAATCGTCACAAACTTCCATCTCCAGATTTTGAAGAATTTCCACGCTTTAGACCTCCCTGCATTCTAAAAGCACATTTTGGACATTGTGTCTGTCGTGGCAAAGGTAACTCAAAAACGCTTTGAGCCATGAAGATGAGATTGGATGTATGATTTTTACACCAAATTTGTAGATTTCTATCAAATCTGAGCAAAATCTGTTCATCTGGTTGTCTGAATATAAGTTAACACGATAACTATAAAAACAAAGTGATCAAGATCGATAAAATTTCGTGCATTCATTTACCATCTATAATGTAGACATCTATCAAATTTTGAGCCAAATCCAACAAAGGGTTGACCATCTGTCGGTCTGTACTTTCGTAAATATGTAAATGTGATAAATCAGAAGCGCATTGACTTAACATATGAAATTTGGTATGTCATTTTGTGGCTACCTGTGTAGCTCAGTGTAAAATGTTTGTCAAATTCGATTTTCAGATACTATGAACCCTATACATGGAATTAATCGCCAAAACACTCGCCAAGGACCACACGATAGATGCAGTAAAAAGGCTAAATCCACGATAAAGGCTATATATTTCAAAACCATTGTATGCCAACGGTGTACTCTAGGATAACATCTTTATTACAGAGTGTGCAAGAAAGTTCTCGGGAGACCCCTTCCGCTGACTTATTTTATGCATTATCGTTCTGTTTTTGAAGTACAAGAGTAAAGATTTGTTGTTGTTGTTGTTGTAAAATGCAGTTTAAAGAAAAGTGAAACACAACTCGCCCACAAAGAATAAAATGTCTATTTCTGGGTAAATTGTTTTTGAAGTTTTAATTAAATTTTTATTAATTTCAGATTTTTCCCGATATAAAATCCTAAAATATTATAGTTGAAATATGATTTTTACATCATCTTAAAATACAAAAATTATCTTTTCATTTATACCAATTTATGAAACATACAAATTATGTTCCGATTTCTGATCAATTTTTTAAAATGTTTAGTATAATTCCAACAATGTCACGCACATAAAAATTTGACCTGCAGAGGCACGTTACGCGTGCATGAGAAAAATCAGCTTTAATCAGCGAGTTGACAGAAGCTCAAAAGGGAACAATAACTCTTATTGCAAACTTGCTCTAAAACTGGGTAATTTTCAAAACGTGCCTGCAAGAAATGAAATGATCATGGAACAAGATATTTTCTAGAACGATAAATGCAAGAAAAAGGTTTCTGTGAACTTTTGAAATTTTTGAATTATTAATTCAATAATTCTGTAACATTTGATACAAAGGTAGTTTATATGTACAGGATAAGCACTACAGGATAAGCACTCAAATCAGGCTCCGACACCGAATTTCTGAACAATTAGATACATGCTTTTAATGTTTATTCACTTCATTTGATCATTTCCCCTGCTATATTTTAAGAGTTTGAGTCCATAAATATTCTAATGAGTAACGAAACTCGCATTTTATACAAATCCTTGGTCTTATGATTTATACTTCATAAGATATTCATGAAACACTAACATTTTAAACCAAAAGAAAAAGTCCATTCCATTGCGTGAACCTTTTCGGACTAATAAAAAACTTGCAATTTTGGACTACTCAATGGATCGTTTCAAAGAAGATATGCCAATCAGTACCTGTTATTTTCCCAAGGCTGATCAGCCTAGAATTATGAATGGTTGATTGTTTTAAAATAGTAAAATTCAAAACTTCATAATTCGGTCAAATTTGTTGATAAAAGATAGAAAGAGTTTTTGTTTTTAAAAACTCTTTCTATCAAGATGCCAAGAATTTTATCAACAACAATCCTTTTGAAAATAAAATTAAAACTAAATTTCATGATGAATCAGAATTTTTATTGAATAATTTTTTAGATATTGCATAAATTATAAAAGTATATAATGCATATAAGACTAATGTTGAAAGATTCTGTTTTCTGTACTCATATTTTTAGAAAGCATGTTTGTTTCAGTAAAAATGTTTTTTGTATTAATTGATTTATTCATTTTCACTTCAATTTAATGTTTCACTTTTTCGGGCGGTTAATAGCGATTAGAAATATGTAGTGCAAAGACAGAATGCCGCAAGGCTTCTGTAACAATATGAATCGTGATTATCAAAATTTTAAACTAAAAAATATTTTTCTGAAGAAGATATTAAGCAATATAGCAAGTTACCTAATATATTTAATTGAAAATTTTAGAGAGCATTAAT
>JAPMOR010103770.1:37007-47665 GCA_026543865.1 Argiope aurantia | reverse complement strand
TCCGGCTAAAAAAATGATTGAAAAGATCATTTTTCCTGAAAATTTTGAAATCCTTTTTATGATCTGATTCTAAAATAGACTTCGTAGATTCTAAAATAGACTTTGTTTTTAATATATGTGAAATAGAGCTGTAGATATAAGTTTCCCAAAACTCCTAAAAAATATCACCCTAAATTGGGGGTGTTAAGAAGAAAAAAAAGTAGCACATTTTCTTGTGTCCTATGTATTAAAATAATACTTGTGGTTATACAAAATTATAAATTATTACAATTAAACAATCAACAATTGACAAAAAAAATAAACAATGAACTCTGAAATGTAAATCAACAATAAAAAATAGTCATACTTTTAATAAGACGGATGTACTTGATGAATTGACAGCAAATTATCAATATTTGGCTTCAGTTTTGTAAGAAATAATCTCAAATCTCCCCGTTCTGTGATGTTCAATCTGCTCCTTTTTTTTGTTAACAGGTTGGTAACGGCACTAAAACTTCTTTCGACAATATATGACGAGGGAAACGCTATCAAAAATTTTCTCGCAATTTCCCACAGCCCAGGATATTTTTCGGGGATTTCTGCCTGCAGCCAAAATGTTTGATAGCCTTTTTTAAATTTCAAGTAGCTCCTCTTGTAAAACCACATTCGAATCTTCCGTTTCATCAAATGGGGTTATGATCCATGGTGGTATTTCCATCGTCAGAATATCTTCAAATCTATTTTTGAAGTCATCATGCAGGGTATTTAAATATTGAGCGTATGTTTGAATATCCTCATCAAGACATTCTATCTGTGACAAGTGCGGAAACTGGGAGAATTCGTGCCGACTAATATTTTGCTTCATTAATTTCAATTTACCAAGAAAAGCCGAAATTACACCCTTTGTTTTTATTAAATTAAGACTGCAAAATTTTTGTTCTTTATTATGAAGACCTGAAAATTTTTCGTGGACCCCCACTTACAACTTGTGAACCCCTGTTTTCTTTTCATGTCTACGTGGCCCCCGTGTCGTCTCCTATGGACCCCTGGGGGTCCACCTGGACCACTTTGGGAACCTATGATGTAGAGGAAAGATATGTTCGGTCAGAGAAAGAATGTCCACACTTAGGGAAGGAGAGCGAAGTAACCGTCTCTCTTTAAATTACTCTGCAACTGAATTACAGAGACAGAATGTATCTCATTAGGAGAGAAGTGATCGCCTCATTGCTGAGAGAGAAAGACGTTTAAATTTTAGATGGAGGAAAAGAATTGAACAAATATTTGGTCCGAAAAGGAGCACTCCGCCCTATACATGTATGGTTTACAGAGACGCTCTGTGATCTATGTGTGGATTACAGAATGATACTTCGGTTTCAATAGAAATAATGTCTATAGTCTGTCCATATTGTTCAGTTTTAAAATGAAAAGATGGATCAAAAGGCATGTGTTGTTTACAAGGGAAAATTAAATTAGAAGAAATCCTTCCCCCCTCTTGAATCATTACATTTATTTCTTATTAATGAACCTCCTACTTCCAAAGAATTTGTGAAGAACATACGCCAGTATAAAAATGCCTCTCAAATGACTTCATTTATGAGTGCACATGTGCATGAACGGCTTTATGCCAACATTTAAAGTACACGGCCAAATCTACCAATTTCTGAATGAGTGCTTTAAAAAATTCTTTTGTAATTCTTTTGATGATTTCTAAATATATTTTTATGTTTGTTTGGTATCACTTGACATGCCCATGTAATATCGGTAGAGGCTAGGCTTAAGTTTAAAACTAATTTTTCCTCTTGGATGTTATGCCACGGGCAACTCTGTGCGGGTATTGCTAGTAAGTAATAAAAGCAATTTCTGTGCTTTGTATGTTAGCGTTATATACGTGAGTGTGTGTTATATAGATGGTCTGCCTTATAACTATGTTATAAAATTATGAAATGCGTTCTTGAAAATATTGGATTGATTTATATTCTGCAAATTATCTTCTAATGTAATAAGTTTGCTTGTGAGTTGGCGCTCTATAGGACAGACCTGCAATTAGAGGTACGAAATTTGGTTGTAAATTATTTTTTAGAGATATTTCTTATTTCAATCATAATTAAAATTAATAAAGAATTAAGCGAAATTTTAGTATTTTTCTTTGATAACTTCGGGAAATATTATGGAACAAAAATAATTTTCATGCAGTCTGAAAATTCAGGAAATTCTTCTTAATTTTTTATACCAACTTATTTGCCGAACAATTTTTCTTCTAACGCTAATATATTCGCAGAAAAAGTTTTAGCATAGTTTACAACAATATTTATAATTGGTGATATGAAATTCAAATAATGTTTATTGTTTGAACAAATATTTTATACTAAGTGTTTCACTGGTTTTGGCCAAATTTTAGTTTCTTTTTTGGAAAATGTGTTTTTTCTTTTTAAATCAATGTGAATTCGAATAAAATTTTTGATTTTCCTTTTTTCTATGTGTCTGTAAAGAATAAATGACTTCAAAAGTAAGCAATAGTGAAAAAAGTTTAGTTTATGCCTTTCTAAGCATTGCTCTCTTTACTGCCTTTTGATTGGATCCATAAAAATATAACTTTAAACTTGAAGTTTGCTTTCTTATCGCAGTGCAATTGTATTAAAAATAAACACACGCTAAGAAATTACATAAATGGTGAAACATATTCGGTATTCACAAATTTAATTTTGATAATATTTCATTGCTTATCCTTAGACCATATTCTCTTTGAGTCAGCAAGCCATATTTTTGGTTAGTTTAATAATCTCTTGTTCAAATGAAAGGTTGGATATCAGAACTATTGGTGTGTAGCACGATGAACGGAGTAGATGTGAAGTGCTAAATTTGCACAAGTCGTATGATTCAATTTCATTTTTTTTTTGTTGTTGTTGTTGAGGTGAGTGCTTAGACTAAGTTAGGCATCAAAGATTTAATTAAAATTTTTAGCACGAAATAATTCCAATGAACCAGCTGAACTCCAAAACCTGTTAGAAAGTAAAATTGCACTCGATTTTGGGATTGATTCATTGAGTACATTAGATAATGTAATTTTTATAACAAAATGTCGTATATTATACTTCTAACGTACGTGGCAGAGAAACCACTTTTATTTCTTATTGTTGAATGGCAGCAGTCAAATGTAAACAAAACCCTCGTATGAATTTCAAGCTTCATTATTGAATTCTTTTACACGTGCATTGAATTCAACGATTGGAATAGATAATGTGGGAGCAAAATATTACTAGAAATGTTCTGGGGAGTGTTCGCAGTGTCACCAAAAAGTTCATTCAGCCAGAGAAAAAAAAGATATAAAAAATCAAGAATTAGGCTTCAATGAGAGTTTAATCTATTGCAAAAGTAGGTTCTACATCACCTGATGAGTAATCGCAATGTGGAGATTGATATGAATATCTACCAAAGCAATTATCTTAGGAAAATGGTTTTTGTATTATATTTAATAAAATATATTTAATATTTTTAATTATATCAATTCCTTTTCCATGCATTCCATTTCCGTTCCCTGAGTTTTAATATTTTTTAATTCAGTTATATGCACAATCTATAACCACGTTTTTAAATGTTATAGAGAAATTCAAACTCGTTCATGGAAACTTTCATTTGCGTGCTTTGACCTCCATTAGAGGGTTTTCCCTTCCGCAATCAGTTTACAACACTAATTGTATAATCAAATTCATTTTTTTTACAGTCGTATCAAATAATGAAATGAATCTTTCAAGAATAAATGTATTTTATATTAATCATTTAATAACCCAAAAAAGTCAATAATCTGGACGAACAAGCTAGTCGCCAAAAGCAGCAAGTTTACCGAAACATTTTATTGAAGCAAAATACTTGCAAAGCTCTCATATATCAACAGTTGCATTGTGACACTTGTGCCATATATTACGTGTGGTTCCTGATATTATATCAATTTTGTATCTTTTGCTGTGTGTGGTCTCTGATGTACATTTTGATACAACTACGACGACTTTATGCTGCTCTAATAATGTTAGTGGAGAAAAGTATTTTTCTGACAGCACCCCTTCAACTATTATTTGCTTAAAATGTAGTATCAGCATCATTCATTATTCAAGGGAAATTGCAGATTTTATGTCCAAATGCATGTTGACAGTTTTTCCTCTCATTGCAGCTCTCTAGCGTCCCGGGGTTCTCGCAGTCCCTCCCTTGTCACCTGCACGACTATGGAGGAAGAAGACGAAAAGCGCGCCGCCCTTGTGGACCTCATCACCCACCTAGAGGACACGGCAGCCTTGCTTAGGGAGTACCTGACACCCATCAAAGCCGAATCTTTCAGCAGTTCCAACATCGCCTCCTTTGAGCAAACTACTTTCTTGCTCAAATACCAACTCGTACTGGTTGGCTTCACTCAGGTGATACATGCCTATATTCCATCATCAATTTCCCAATCAATATATTTGAGAAATTTGGAAATAGTAGGGAGCTAAAGAGACTAGAGGGAGCTAAAGAGGTATAGGTGTCCGAAAAACATTTAGATTTCGATATGGGAAAAAGCGTTAGTGTGTATATGTCAGTTCCTTAATACCATGACTTATACGGGGGAGGGGGGGAAGTCAAATTGACTACGATGACATGCATATGGATTCATTTTTTATTTTAATGAAGAGAAACTAAATCTGAAGTTAATGCCCAGTGCAATGGCGGCTCTGGGCCATAAGAGCTGCTGCATTGCTAGTAATAATTTGGATGAAAACAAACAATGGGAGTAACTCACGTGGTTAATTATTGGATGGAACAGTGAAAACAGCCTGAACTTTAGGGCGATAACTATATCTATTGCTAGACATCGGGCAAAATATTATTTTTAAAAATAGCCAACTTTCAAACCACTATTTAATTAATATCATTAAAAAAACCGAAAATACATTTTACACAGTTTCAAAATTTTGAAACTGTAAAATGTATTATTTTTGTGTGAGAACAATTACGGAAGTCATCGCGGGAAAAACGCCAAAACTCTGCTTAATTTTTTTAATTAATTAACATTTTAATTCAAAGTCGCTCCGAGGTGCACATTCCCGACTTCCAAGATATGCAAGTGCCAAATTTAGTCGCTCTAGGTCAATAGTCTGGCTTGTAGAGTGGTAACACACATTAATCTTTATTAGTAGTACAGATAGATATAGATAAAGGCGAGTTTCTCTTCCTTATTTCTTATTCTTTCTTGATATACTTCTTTTGCAGCTAATCAGCATCTTATTACTTTCACTATTCGATCATTTGTTGGAGAAAGTCCACGACACAGGATACAGTGCGTTGGTAAGTATTTTTCCAGAGAGTGCATCACTTTTTATTTTGCCTTGTTGTAGTACATACAACGAAATTCTTGTCATCATTAAAATATTCGTTCTTGAGAATTTTGATTAATCCCGGAGTTTCAAACTTGCGTGAATAGCATAATGACGATTTTGAAACGGTATTTGTTTACATGCCTGCTTATCCGTATTATGTGAAAACAATAAAAAATATACAAAATGTCCATGAAAACGGCAATTTTGAATAATATTTTTATTGGTATTCGGCAATCTACTTAGATAAAGCACAGCTTTATGAACAGACAATGGTGCCGTTTATTTTCTTTTTCCGAAACATATATCATTAATAAAAAAATCACACACCTTTTTAATTTCAACGTTCAAACGTACAAAAATTGCTTCAAATTTTAGCGCAAAAGACAATACTTTTTTTCTTACTTCGCCTTAATCAACTACTTAGTTTTAAATTTTTGCTAATCAATGTGCATACAATGGAATAATTTGTTTCTATCATCTAATATATAAAAATGCATTTAGGTCTCCCAAGATAATTCTAGCTTCTGCTATCGTGTCTGCAAGGTTCTGGAGAAGATTAGTATAGGAAGAGGGGGGTTGCCAGAGTCTCCGGTCCAGCATGAGGATTTTTCTTATATTCAGGAACCCTCTTTTCCTATCAGTCCTTCACCAAGGGCTAAAATAAATTTAAATCTTCTACAGCCCTGCACGAAAAAAGAACCAGCTGTAGTGATAAGGGAGAAGGGTCTCCGCACCATCTGTGAGCTCTCAAATTCGACTCAAAATGTGGCCATTGCTTTTACCGATGGCTCTTCTGACTCCAGTCTTAACCGGGGTGGTGCCGGCATCTTTTTGACCTATGCAAATGACAAATCCGAATCCCACAAAATACCTGTTGGTAAAATTGCCTCAAACTACACCTGTGTGCTGGTGGCTATAAAGGAGGCTTTGAATCTCTACTACATCAAAGCAATCAAAAATTCTAATGGACTTTTATTATTTTCGAACTCTCGCTCTGCCCTCCAGGCCATATTAAGAGGAAACTCCCAGCTCACCCAAGATATCATCCTGCTCTTAAACGAAATAACTAAGGCCCAAAGAACCTGCATTCTCCAATGGATTCCGGCACACGTCGATATCGAGGGAAATGAGAAGGCTGATATCCTGGCCAAGGAGGCCCGAGAAAACCCTCAACTTTCTTACAGCCTCACCCTGACTGATGCTGATGCAATAGCCAGCCGCAGACTACTTCCTGCTTCTTTTCAGAAGCACTCCATCCCTGCCATAAATTGTGATCGTACTATATCCACAACAATTGCTAGATTGAGGACTAAACACTTCAGAGAAATGAAAATATCTTCCGATGGCCATCGAAGCTACAGAAGTTGTCCTCACTGCATTGATACTGAACTATCCCCCGAACCATATCTTTGATTGGCCAGCCACTTTGGCGAAGCTCTTCAAGATCCATCTCGATTCACCGCATCAACTCCTCTACTCTACTGAGGTTATTGATGTGGCCAAAGCTGTTTTAGACACTTTTGGACAGATCTAATCCTATTGCACTACTGGACAAGACAACAACAATATATAAAAATGAATTTTTGTTTGTTCATATCTCATGCGCTGCCGTAACGTTCAACCGATTGCGATGAAACTTGGCGAACTTATTGCTTGCACCTGCACGAAGGTTATAGGCATAGTATAGTTATCATATCTAATATATAAAAATGATTTTTTTTTGTTCGTATCTTATGCACTGCTGTACTGTTCAACCGATTGCGGTAAAAATTTCCAATTTATTGCTTGCACTTGCTCGAAGCATATATTTTGAAATTGACTATTGATAAAAACAAGCAGTAAACGGCAAACGTCATTCGGAGTTAATTGCACATATATCAAACAAAATAAAATTATTATGATTGATGCCAATCAACGTAAGTGAAATGAAATCGAAAAAATTTGTGCAAGCGCTAATTTTTTTCCCTTTTCATCAATGAATAGTCATCTATACAGGATATTGCCATTCAACGTGCACGGTATTTTGTCTGCGATAAACCGCACATATTATTCAGAGTTTATCTGACACATACAAATTAGAATTATTATAATAGATGCCGATCAACTTAAGTTAAATACTATTATGGGAATTTTCCAGTGCAAACAGTAATTTTTCTATTTATTCAGTGTATCAACGAACAATATTTCGGTTATACAAGCTTATATCGTGTTGATTACTTCGACAAAAAATATGTCCCCAAACGTTTGTCACTTAGTAGGTCTACCACTGCAGCACGTAGAAATAAGCGAATTCAAGCATCTTAAACAAACGAGAAACGACAAGCGAGCAATAAAGTAGATCTTTTATGAATTGCAAATTCACTTGCTTCAGAATCTCAAAATCAACATGCGGCAAGAATCGAAAGACAACGCTTATATGCTACCTGATCACGCGCATCAGAATCAGACGATCAGTATGTATCAAGAAGCGAGGCAACTATTCTTAACGGAAAGTCGACTAGAGAAGATCTGTTCATTCCATGCATTCCCATTATTCCCACATGCCTTTTGATTTCAAACGACTGCAGTTCCCCATTCGAATTGCATTCCCGATGACCATCAACAAAGCGAAAGGTCAATCACTTCAAATGTGCAGGTTGAAATAGAAATGTCTAGAAAATCTATGTTTTCCAATTGGCCAGTTGTAAGCTGGATGCGTACGAGTCGGAGAGGCATGACATTTATTTGTTTTTGCTGAAGACGGAAAAACAAAAAAATATTGTCTTCCCAAAAGTATACTTGAATAAAAAAAAAAAAAAAAGTCGAAAAATAGAATAAATATTATTTATACTTCTCCTTTATATATCATTCAGTTTCAATGAATGTATTCATTGCCGATAAGAAAATAAATATCGTTCTTTCTATCATTCTTGATTAAACAAGACGGCTATTTCAAATTTCAAACGATATTTCCAAAATTATTTCTTCTGCCGCTGTAACGCGCCGGGTACCAGCTAGTTATTCTATAACAATCGCAATGACTTATTTCGGAATCAAAAAATAATTTTGAATAACGCTTTTACGGCTTCGGACAAATAAATAAATTTATTATGGAGTTTAAAGTTTACTTATATTCAAAATTAGTTATTTAATATTCTTTTTTGCAGACTATTTCCTGCATGGTTATTCTGCAGATACTAAATATGGTGTTGGTGGCCTTCGCAACAGGTTATGTCACTTAAACATATTTTCATTTATAAGCTACAAAATTATTTTTGATGCTCATATGTTACTCAATAATATTTATTCCTAACTACCAGTTTATCAAACCAATTATAAAATTTTTACAGCTTGTGTGTGTGTGTGGGGAGGGATAAGCATGGAAAAAAACGTTTATAAAAGAAATTACATAAGATTCTATTTGTTTCAAGTTATTTGGGAAAAAAAGCAAAGCTGCATCCATTCTCTTGTACACAAGATGTACTGTAATACTGACGCAAAATGTTTCAACACCGTCTTCTGCTCTGTTCTGTCATGTGCAGTTGGATTAAGATTAAATTTAGGAAATTAATCAATATATATATATATATATATATATATATATATATATATACGACACGATGCTTAAAAGAGTTTCCATGCTTGCATTCAAAATCATTGTGATCGCAGCAATTAATGTACCACCATTTCAAGATTGAAATGCCTCTTCTCGTGCATACTTTAACCCGCGACCTTGAAACTTGACTCAAATAAATATGTCATCTAGACAATGCTCCGTAAATTTTCCTTCATCTAAAATAATTTCATCTTGGTACTAGGATGTTAGTTTCCGCCAATGGATTAAATATATTAAAGTGTTCTTATTCAAGCTTTTATTATATTTGGTTTTAGCCTATTTGGTTTTGTATTTTTATTTATTATTGTTTATATCAAGGGGGTGGGGGACTTTTCATTCAACTGACAACCTCTTTTATTTACAGCTGTCCTCTCAAAGCAAATGTTGATGTCCAAAGTAGAAGGCACATTAATGGCCCAAACATATCTGGCAACAGTCATTACCATGGCTGGCTTATACTTCATGATTTATCGAATTGACGTATGTCTTATTTTTGATAAACAAATAACTATACAACTAAAAGTATTGGGTTATTTGAATCGGAACCGTTGATATGAAAAAAAATTTATATATTTGATATGTAATAGCATTTACTAGCAATTTCTAGCTTAAATCATTATTTGTTATAGAAAAAAAATTAAAAATTGGAGAAAACAATTCTGAAATATAGCGCGAAAATAAATTTATTTCCCCTAATTTTTGTCTACAACAGTTAAAAGTAATAAACGGAATGAAATGAAATTTTATAAACAGTGGAAAGCATAAAGAGTTGAATTCTAGAAAAAGCTTTAAAAGCTTTCGAATTATACCTTTTAAATTATCGCCATTAGAATCGTTCTTGATCTTATTAAATAGACTCCAAATAGTATAGTTCTGATAGAAATTGTGGTCAAAAGTTACATCGAGTAAAAGAGAGATCAGCTGTTTCATTTGGCTAAATCATAAGTGGACTTATCTATCATTAAAAATCTAACCTTCCCATTCAATTGACTAAAAAAGACAGTTACTACATGGCGTACGTGTCCCGAGATTTGTTTTCATGCTTTTTTTTAAGCTGAATCGATGCATAGTCAAAAAGACTCATTTTTTTTACGCGTTACCGGGGTAACGAAGCCTTACGCATTCTTAAAACAAATGATTAGCAAAATAATTGAATTCCATGTCGACATTCCAAACATGTGGAAACAATCGTTCAGTATAGCCAATACGTCGACAAGTCTGTGCTGATCGTTTACCGTACCTTATGAAGTGTTTTATTATTGTACATTTTGTTATTTCAAAGTTCGTGTTTTAATTTGTAAGGAAACAGCTTTTTAAAATGTAAAAAATCTTTAGATTTTATACATCTATTTATTATATTAATAATATTTTAAAATACTTTATGTAAATATGCAAATTAAAACTGTGCATATTTACATAAAGTATTTTGCATGCATGTATGCATCCCATTGCTTGCCAAGCATGCTTCTAGACCGTTCAAAAATGCGCGGGCCCTGGAAGCGCGTTGAGCGCCGTACCCAATGGTAATTGTTAAACTTCGAAAACTGAACATTTCATCAATAGAAATTATAACGTGTTTTTATCCTTATGCAAAAAATAATTATTTTAAATTTTGTAAAATATAGCTTTCGAAATTCAATTTCTAAAACAAAGCACAGTCTGTTTGTACCACCAAAATATTCTTCCAAAAATCTCTCAGCAAAAAAAAAAAAAAAAAAAAAAAAAAAAAAAAAAAAAAA
>JAPMOR010103770.1:8536-36907 GCA_026543865.1 Argiope aurantia | reverse complement strand
AAAAAAAAAAAAAAAAAAAAAAAAAAAAAAAAAAAACTATTTTTTAGCTATTGCCACGTATATACGAGTAATGATATTGCAATTTTTCACCTCTGCCCATTATATTGATAATACTACCTTGTGCTTATCGAATTCACCCTGTCTCAATTCAATTAGCGGTAGAATCTTTAGCGATATGCCATATCTTTAGTGCTCTCCAATATCCCCCCGTCCGAAAAAAAAAAAAAAAAAAAAAAAAAACTGTTAAGACTTTCGTCATCTGACGATCTCAACAGGCATGATCTGAGAAGCGACATCTGGAAATTTCCTTCGGTTTCTATCTCTCCTTTAAACTTTGAAAAATCTGGTTTCAAATCATCGAGGATTATTCATAGAAAATTATATATATATATCTATATATATAACTAATTAGAGCAAAACTAAACCAAAACATAATATTAGTTTAGACACTAAAACTTCAAGACTGATTAGGAACGAAAAAAAAAAAAAAGATTCCCTCTGTTAAGTGAAACCCATATTTTGAGAGCAATGTTGTTGAAGGTATTATTACATATTACCAAAAGTTCTCACTTCAAAATAATACCAAACACGCTTTTAGGGATATTTCTTTGCTTTTATTCCTTACTCTATAGCTTAAAAAACAAAAGATAGGTTATTGTAACAACGTGCCACGATATTTCACCTTTGTTTCGTTGAATAAATTTAGTTTTCCAAACATACTTAATTGTCGCAACAGTAACTAAGACAGTACATTGAATACAATTTGTTGCACCGTTTGAAATTCTCGTTTGAAACACCGTTTGAACTCCTCACAAACTCTCTGGTCCAAGATTAATTTTAATCACCAATCAATTTTGTCTCTCAAAGTTCTACTAAAAAAAAAAACTATCTTTAATAAGAGCTATCTGTAAATTTTATTCACTCACTGAAGTTTTTTAACATTGAATGCAAACTTTTTAAAGAATAATTTCGATAATTAATATATTTTTTCCCCTTCACTAGCCAGATAGCTGGGATTTTGGCTCGACAGATAAAGCTAAAGAATACATAGCTGTAGGTCAATTCATCAAAATGCTGTACTTGTCAGTTTCTGCTGCAACTCTGTGTGGTAAGAATTATAAAACATTGGTTATTGTAAAAAAAAAAAAAGTTATATAACGAATGATAATTCTTAAAAAGTTGACATAACAAAACCAGGCCATCCAGAATAGCATTAACTAACTGCAATATAATTCTAGAATTAACCTTAAAATTCTGCAAGCAAAAGTTGACAGAAGACAGGGAGGAGATCATTTTTGGAAATCTTCTCTAAAATAGTCACTTTTATCACCTTTTACAATCTAAAAACATTTTTGGATTTGAGTGCTTGAAAGAATAACTCAAGACAAGTGAAATTTGATATGCAATCTACATTCTACAAATACAGATTTGCTACCAAGTTTTGAGTGAAATCTGTCTATGGGAAATCAGTATGTTTGTCAGTCTATGTCAACACAATAACTCAGAAACATAAAAAGCTAAATGGATTAAATTAAGCAAATAGTTTTATCATTAGAATTGTAGACATGTATAAAAATTTGAATACAGTCCATTGATGGGTTGAATGTCTGTTAATTTACAATGATGGAAATGCAATAACATGAAAATACAGACCTGTTTCATGAAATTTGGTTCTCATCAGCACAGCAGCTATGCATCAACCAACTGGAGGAAAGAAAGAATCTAAATGCTTACTTGATTTTGTTTATAAAATAAAGCATAAAGCATACCGATTTTGCTAGTACTGGAAATGGTTCCAGAGAAAATACTTCTGCTTTCTTGATCAAAATGATTGCCAGTTGTTGATGGAAAAAAATCGCTTTTTTGTAGTCAGTGGTAGCACTGATCAGACAAAAATAAAAGCTCAAGAAAACACAAAAAAATGTAGGGCAAAAAGAAGTTACTAATCTCACTAAAAATTGCACTCTGCATTTCTTTTTCTAAGTCGATCATAATGAAAATATGATTTGAATAATCACAAACTGAGACGCACACATGGTCACAAAAATTTTAATAATTAATGAATTTCACTTATCACACAGCCTTATGATTGCAGAAGATTCATGATAATTCAATTCTATAATTTTGTTGATTAGGACTTAACAGAATGTATCCTACAACTCTTTGGTGCATTTACATACAATGTAACAAACTCTTCTCACCTAATAAATATTGGTAAAGGATTAAATAACAATAGATAAATTACTGAACAATAGATCTTTCACTTGGAATATATATTCAAAAGAAATCAACTACAGAAAAATCACTCGCAACCAGCAATATCAAAATAATAGTATTTTTAAAGATATATATATATAATATCAATCGGGGTTGCCACTCAAATCTAGAAGAAAAATTCCCTGTACAAGGAAATGCAAAAAATAACACTCATGTGCTAGTTATAATGCAATATGATTTTAAAGAATGGAAAAAGCAAGGAAAGGAAGCAACAATTTAACATTATTCGAAATAATAGCATGTTAAAAAAACTTTGATATTTACAAAAAAAAAAAAAAAAAAAAAAAAAATTCCTCTTAATTATCTAGAATTTAGCGAAAAAAAATGGAAATATAAAGGGGGGGGGGGGGATATATTACTTCTCATGCTCTTTAAATGCAAGTCACACAATTAAGAACTGAGGTGAAATAAAATACAAAACATTACAAAGAAAATTACTTTTTTTATTTATTCAGTTTTGCAAATTCATGGATTTGAGGATTTGTATTTCCCGGATTTTTTAGTTAATTTTTAAATTTCCTGTGTTTTCCAGGCTCTGGTGGCGTGGCAACCCTGATCAATACTTTTAACAAATTCATGTAAAATCTAATTCCTGGACATCTGGATTGAATCCAATAGACTACCAATTTTACTTGTGAAATGCATAAAAAAATTCATTCATTTTAAAGAATCTCATTAATTTTATATTAAAACAAAATATTACCACGGTTGTGATATTTATATTGCTTCGTGTTTAAAAAGATAGAATTTTGTATCATATTAGAAAGTGAGAGAAAAAAATTGAATTAGAGTTTCGAAATTTTTTAACATGCACATTCTCAATGACAAATTATCTTAGTGTCTTCAGAATTTAATTATCAGTTAAATATAAATTAAAATTTGATTCCTTGAGAGTGGTAACAGCTAATAATTTAATATAGATCCCAAGATCAACAAACAGAAAATGGTTTTAAAATATTTCTGCTAGTTAGTATACTGATAAAAATATGTTCAGAAAAACTTTCTAAAATTCTCTTATTGTAGGAGCTGCTAATATACAGCCAAATTCTTGGTATGTGACTTTAATACTTTGTTTTCAGGTAAGAAAAACCTTCAATTTTTTTTTTAAATTGCTGCACTTAAATATATTTTAATGTTTAACTTTCTTGATGCAGAACTAAATACACCATACAAATGTTTTTATGTTTATATTGTAAGAAGTATTACATAAATTACAAATACATAATAGAATGTAAGTAGATACTTGCTAATATATTATTTCTGAATTTCAGAGTTTAGTGAATTTTGTCTACTTTGCATCAATTTTAGCACAGACCATAGGAAATTATCACAGTTACACAGTTCAAGTTCGTAGATCCAGATCTATGACTCATCTGAACTCATGAGCATCATCCTATTTTGTATTATGTAAATAAAGTTATTTATTGCTATAATAAGGATAATTTTAATGAAAAGGTATACAGAAAATCTATTTCCATAATCATTCTTACATACACTAGTAAATTAAATCAATTTCTTTAAAAATTAAGAAACTGGTAAATATTTATTGCTTATAAAATACTTTATTAAAACTATTACAAAATTTCAATTATAGAATTTGTATAGAACACAAAAAGCAATAACATTTTAAAGAGTAAATCAAAATTCATACATAATTCCAAAAGAGATATATCTACAAAGAGAAAAATTAATGTTCAATTTTGCTATCATATTACAGAACATCAGCAAATATAAATAAATAATTTCAGAATTTCACTAAGTTCTATATGGCTCAGCTTTCTGCATGCAACGCTGCAACAAATTCTTCTAGTTTTTCTTGAATATGTCTCACACGTTCTAAAATGGGGGAAAAAAGGTTAAAAAACAATAAGCATATCCTTTAGTTTAACCTTACTAAGCAAGCAAGCTGATAAGTATTTTTCCTGTTTATATAATCTAACAATTCTAAAGATAAAATGGTCTTAAAATTTTGGCAATTTAATTCATAGCAAAATTTTTCAAATTACTCATATTTTTCAGAATTTAAAGCTAAAAATAATTTAATGCTTTGTAGATTAAAAAAAAAAAAAAGATGTTATACAATCTCTGAAAAATTGGCATGACACTGTTGACTGTTAACAACAATAATACATTCACAATCTTATTTCAAATATTACAAAAGCAACTTATATTTCTTAAATGTTCTTTGAAAACTGATAGATCACTATCTATAAGTAATTTAATCAGCTCCATAGTTACTGCCTAGGGAATTAAAAGCAATAAAAATTTTACTCAATGAATCATTTCAATTAAGATCCATGACTATTCAAATTTTATCTCTCCTTCCAAATAAATGAAAAAAGTGCAATAGGGTATTTTTCAGTGTTTTCTTTTTTTTTCAGTTACTCAAAAACAATATATTTAATCATAAAAATGGTGTTTGTAAAATTCTACACAAAATGAATTAACTATCAATGTTTTGTTACTAATATTAGTATTAGCTACTAGTACAAATTATGAGTAAGACCACTGTATTGAAACAACAAAATTACAACTTATTATAATGGACACTTATTATAATGGAAATTAAATATTTCAAGGATGATATGAGTCTCATCTCCTGCCAATGACTGAAGTCATGAATTTACTACTTCTTAAAGTGCTTCACTACTCTAGAAGTGTATATCTCCAATATATATATATATGGTTTGGGGGAAAAGATGAAATTCATAAGGCACCAAGCTGGGATTTGAAGGTGCAGAATAGTTTAAATAGTCTCATTTGCAATTTTGCAATGCTTACCATGAATCAACTAATTCTTGCAGACAACAATTTGTGTTTTATTTTGGATAATGTGTGAAAATCATCAAAAGGTCTGTTTCTTTTTTATTCGAAGCTCACAGTGGTTTGGTGATAAGGTCTCAGCTTCAAGACCAGAATTCTATTGAAGAACCGTCAGGTAAGCAGATCTGGTGTATGTTAAAGCCATCAGGGCCAAACCTCCTCCCGCTGGTGTTATATGAAAGTTTGGAGGAAGGGGTGCCAGCTCAGATGTCGTTCTTGTCATCTGACCACCGTTCAAAATTACGTGGTCTGCCCCAAAATAGCCCTAGTACTGCTTAAAAATGGGACGTTAATATAACTAAACTAAACTATTCTTTTTCACAATGAATCATTTTCCTCCTTCCATTGTAATAAAGCAATATTAAAAACAGTATATTTATTTATAATAAAATAACATCGGGCATTAAAAAATTTGTATTTTATTGTGATAAGTGCCTCAATAACAATGGCAATTATGCAGAAAAGTAACGTTTGTTTTAGTAAAGTTGTGCATCTGGTTTCATTTGATATCTTTTGTTCTTATTGTGATATGCCTAATCCTTCATTATTTAATCACATTTTATTTTTATATGAATATCTGCATATATTAGAACTTCAATACCACAGCTCTAATATGATATGAAAGCTTGAAGAAGTTGCGTCAACTTATGTGGCATTCTCTTTAACTGACAAAAGTTCAAAAATATGAAGATTACTCCAAAATATTTTTCATGAAGTTTACAAAGGTAAAAGCAGTTGGTTCTTAAAAACTTTAGAATGAAAATTTTTTAATGCAAGAATGAAAATATTCTTTTTATGTTGTAAGTATAATTTTAATTCATTAAAAGTATTTTTATTTTATTCTCAGAAAGTTAATCCTGTATTTTAATTCTAACATGCCCTCTTCAAATTGTCACATCACATTAGAGCTCTGATATTGATGTACCAACATACATCTATGTTTAAGAATGCATATATTTTTGCACACTAAGTTAATTTATATAACTTAGGTGTAATGTGTTATCCTTTGAAAGAATAATGATTTTTTGGACATTAGAAACATCATAGTAACTATGATAAGGGCAAGATCTCACACTGAAATTGCAAAATATGCATTGGCTTACATTTTGAGTAGAATTTTATGGAAACCCACTGTTTATAATTAATGTTTTCATTTTGAAGTAATTGGAGATAAACTGGGGGAGGGAAAAACGTTTCAATACAGTTTTTTTCTGCTTAGCAGTTGAAGTTTACACCAATAGAAGGGGACGGGAACTTGATATTCTCATACAGAATCCTAACTAAAATGATTAAAAGTTTTAAACCTATACAAGAAAATATTTATAACTATGTATTTTTTACACCATAAACACTGGTCTACCATTTATGTGCAGCACTTAAAAACTTCTTTACAGAAAAAAATCATATCAAATTCATTTTTTTAAACTTTTTTTGTGATGTTTATCAATACTTGGAATTTCTTTTAAATAAAATCAAGTAAAATTTTTATTTGAATTGAATGTTCTAAAAGATCCTAAAATTAAATTCAGAGCATAGAGGTTACGTAAATTTATAATTTTTAATACAATACAGACAAAATGTTAAAAAAAAAATGTAAGCCAATTTTTACCATAAATTTGCATAAACAGGGAACTTTATTGAAAAGTATCAAGTAATTAATCTTAGTCATTCTAATTTGCATTTAGATGTATAAACTTCAGAATAAAAATATTTATAACACAAAAGCTACTGTTCCTGCTATTAATTCCTGTTTTTAATACGAAGAACATTTTCCTAACTTTAATTTCAAACTAATAAAATTTCAAAGCATATTTTAAACAACTTTTCACAAAAAGAAAGAAAATTAATGATAAAACTTACTGAGTTCTTCTGCTAGTTCAACTCTTCTGCCTGTCAACAATTTCTTCTTTTTATTTGCATCTTGACTGTAATCTTCAAGAACCTCCTTGATTTCCTTTTCTAGCCTTCGAGCTACAAAATCGCAAAGTAAATAAGAATTATAAGAAGCATCCTCCTCCCCCTTTTTTTACTAATAAAGATTTAAAACTGTTCTTTGAATTAGGTAAACCAAAAAAAAAATTATTAAATAAATTCAAATATTTCAATAATAAGATGAAGTTTAACAATACCAATGTTTTAAGAGAAAAGTAATAAATTACTTTCCAAATGATAAATATTTTAAAGCAAAATTATTTAACCAAGTTTCATTAAATATACTGAATAGTGATTATGTTAAATATCTGATGAACAGTTCTCAAATAAATATGCTATAAAAAAGACGACATTCCTTTTCATTTTTATACAACTCCAAACAATTATGTTGCCAGCAGACAAAGAATTTGTAAAGAAACACTAGCAATTATTGCTAGTTTTCCTTTGTCTATTTTCTATGACATCAACTTTGAAAAAGAACTTTTTAAATGTTGAATTTAACTTTTATACATTAAAACTAACCTTCAGCATTCATAATTTGCTGTCTCAATGCATTTGATGTAGTTTGAAGCATTCTCTGTATTCTCCAAAACAGGACAACATCATTACAATCAATCTGTAACAGCAACAGCATTAAAAATCAATAAAAGATATTAAATATTCAAGAGAGAATTATCAAAAACTATAGAATACAAAATATTATTCATACTTCGGAATCTAATCCTTGATGATAAAGATAGAAAGCCCTCTTGCAATCATATGCTTTCTGTAATGATTTTTCTAAGAAATATTTCCTATGAATTGGGTGCCACACTTGTGTAATCTGAAAACAGAATCAGCAAATGTTATACATAAATGAAATAAAATAAGGAATAATAATGCTTATTTATACAAGACTTACTAAGTCATAGTCAGCTTCAACATCCTTCGATTGTAAATTTCTTTTGATTGTAGTCAGATCATCAGCATTTAACAAAGTATTCAGATTATAATTCTGTAAAAACATAACAGAATGTTTTTATGACAAATAACATTATCAGATCTAGTAATTTATGATATGTTAAATAGTACACAAAAATATAAATCCCTGTAAATGATACTGGTTTTGCCTATTGCAATTATAAACATCTGCTTGAACAAAATATAAATATACTGGCATGTGTATATATATTAAACAAGCAAATTGCATACCTTTAAATTTAAATTTACACAATATTATGAAAAAAAAACCATATGTTCTTTTACGGAAGACAAGATGCCCCAAAAGACCACTGAGTGAAATAACAAGTATACAGGAAATACTATAATATTGATGTTAAGAGCTTTTTATAATACAACATACCCTGTTTCAACAAAGAATTTTCAGGATAAAATAGCATTTGTCATTATGTAGAATATCAAAACATTTTAAATAATATCTAAAGTACATATTACAAAATTAAATAGTTTTTTCCATACATTACATAAGTACATAAAACACTCTACTCAAATTTTGCATTTCATATGTTCTCAAACTGATATATATTAATAAAAAATCTTCCTCTTTGAAAAATTTTAATAACTTTTAAATATTTTATCCTTATATGCTTGTATAAAATCCACTAATAAATATAAAACAATGCAATTCATCAACAAGATAGGGAAATAAAATTAAACTCACATAACGTTGAAACATTTTCTCTATTTCCTGTTTAATGCTAGACCACAATTGTTGTTCTGGAGTTCTATAACGCCAATGCAACCAACGTTCAATAAATCCAGGTCCTTCCATTTCATAAATATATGCATTAGCTGAAATATAAAAACAAGTTAATATATTTTGTTGCATTCACTAAAAGCTTGACACAAGATTTGGAGTGATTCAAGTTACAGTGATTAAGCTTACTGTTTCAAAATTTAGTTTAAAATTTCAAACATTGTTCTAATTTAATTTAATCCTATGTTAAAATTACACCCAGAAAAAACTCTTAAAGGATAACATTAGAAGATTTATTCTCAAATTGATTACTACACCATTTATATTACATTAATTTTTGGAAAATGTAAGAAAATGTGATATATTGTCACATAGATACTTTAGTGTGGAACACAATGACACAAGAAGTAGAGCTAAACCAATTTATTAACTCAACTCAAAACTGAGAACACAGTGACTGACAAATCTGCTTTTATACTAGCAACAAAAGTTCCAGAATACTTTTCTGGAGACAGTAAGAAAAGTCCAGAACACTTGTCTGGTGAACTAAAGAAATGTCCAGAATCTTCTGGAACATGAAATAAAGAGAAACATAAAATCAAGGAATTAAATATTTACACAAACTGTGAATCACATTGTCTCTAGCAGGATTCGAACTCACAATCTCTTGATTATGAAATCAGTGCTATGACCATTCGGCCATGGAGAGTCGACTGCCTCTTTTCAATGCGGCAATATATCATTATAATTTTAACTCATCTAGGTAGAAAAATTCAATTTACAATATAATTTAGATGAGAATTTCATCTCAATCCGATTTTATTGGTTTTAAGTGTGTGTACTATCTCAATCAAAATAGCATAGCCGTATTGAAGCTGTAGATAGAATGAAACAAAAAACAACCATTCTCAAAAAATGAATTCTGCATCACAATATATTACACTCTGTAACTTTTTTTTTCGCTGTGTAAAATGTTAAAATACACTGAAGTTTACTTCTAAAAGTCAGTAATGTAATGAAAATAATTCTGAACTACTAACATGCTAAACTATCAACAATACTTATTTTTTTAAAGCTATCAAATTTGCTCATTAAAATATATATTTATTTCTCTTTATTGTATTATTGTTATTAATTCCAGGTTTATTTGAGTTTATGAATTTATATTCCTTATAAAACTCATTTCTGCATTTTGCATAACATTTGGATAAAATATCAACTTTGAATAAAATGCTATGTTTCATATATCTGTAATTGCTCAATAAAACTTTAATAAATAAAAAGAAATATAGCTTTGTCATTTGTTATTTCCATGTGAAAATGTAAATTTGAAAATCAGCACATTAAAAACCCCAACAATGCAAGTATATTGTAATTTAAAAGAGTTTTATGAATGCAAAACCTTTTCTACTAATTTTTACAACTAAAAAAGGCATCAAATAATAAAATTTAATTTTTCTGATGCAGCATTATAAAAAAAAAATTCAATGAGAGAGATATATACAACTAGTTCTTTTTTCTTATTGAAGCATGCCTCCCAATATTGGTTACCCAGTTATCAATAGCACTTCTTACTAATATGTTACATATAACACAGCATCTTTGGCTAATTTAAAAATATATATTCAGTTTGATTTTATTTTGTAATAATGATAATAACAAATTTTAAAACAAGTATTTTCACACATTATTCAAAATTATTTAATAGATATTTATTATTAATCAAATATATAATTGAAATAACTTTTTTTAAAAAAATCACACAGCACAATTTTGTCAATCAAACAAATTAGCACTATTTGTTAGAACTTTGTTTCATTGATTAGCAATCACCTTTGCTTTTTTAAAGTCATCATTGCTCGTCTTAAAATTACAACCAGCTCCTACATTCATTTTTATAATGAGGAGCAACACCAGTGTTTTTGTATTTATGCTGGGACAGTATTCCTTTTTCTCCCCCCCCCCAAATCATGCCAAAAATACTTTAACTATCTACATTGCTGTAAGCAAAAATTCAGAGAAAAAAAAGACCTTTTTAGCATTTTTTTTGTAGTAATTCTTCAGTATATATTTGAAATTCCACAATTTTCTAATTTTCATAATAATTACAGAAATTCCATGGCTATAGGAGGGTATGTGAAAAACAAATCAGAAATATTTTCAGGTGAAATTTTCCCATCAGAACTTTTTTGCAAACTTCTAAAAAATTTGCATAAAAGTTTGTAATTGTATGTAATATGCCATTATGATATATACATAATATAATTGGTGGTAATATAGCATAGCCTGCAAAAACAAAGCATCAACATCCAATTATTTTTAAATTAATCTTTGAATTACCTGTATGAAATATAGAAAAACATCTTGCAGCAGTTGCATTACACTTATCTTCTCTTTTGGATACTAGATGGCGATACCTGATTAAGCCATCCCATATGTAATCCCATAATGCATTGCAATTGCAATGAGAAGAAGATGGGATGCTGAACTGTCAAGCGCGCGCACAAATGTCTTGTCTTTGTGTTTGTTTTAAGTGTGTGAATGTGATTATTAAAGAAATGTTTCCAACATTCGTCCTGTTGCTTCCTGCACAGATCATAATAATCTACATACCACCACAATCTTTAATAATATATTATACAAATAAAAGCTGTAACAACTAGTAAATTTAAAAAAATGTCACAAAATTCATTAAATACAACAACTTAAAATTTTATAGATATAATAATAGAAAACAAAACTATAAAAATAAAACTTACTTTGTTCAAGTCTATCTTTCAAGCTTGATTCTAAAAACTTTATAGCTGAATCCCATTGTTGCTTATCTGGAACGGCTCTATCTTCAAGAGCATTAAGTTGAATAATGCGCTATGATTTGACAAGATATAAAACATCATCAAAATAGATAATCTGAATTGTGCAAAATTGAGTATTTAGCATATTAACAAATTGATAAAAAGCTTATAATTAACACAAGACATAATGAATAAACATAAACAATATAACATAAATATGGTTTAAATTTGCAGATTTTATCAAAACAATAAAGTCTATTATTTTACAAAAAAGCAATATTAAACATTTATTTAAAATTTTTAATACACTTTTTTTTCTAAAATTCATAATGACAATTTATATTTGTATATATTTTAAATTAAAAGAATTGAAAATGCAGAACTGAAACTTCAAGGCAATGTTTATTATTATTTTTTTCATCAATAGCCATGGAAGTTAAATAGCAAATTCTATTGATTTAAATTAGACCAATATGAAAAGCATACTAAGTTAGAAAGTAGGCATTCATATATATAAAAGAAAACATAAAGGAAGATTTCTTTCTTAATTTTATTTCTAATTATCCTGAATAACAAAGAATACCAAGAAAAAAAAATCAGAAATTTAAAATATGCGTAATAAGATATTTTATAAAGACAAAAATAAAAAAGAAAGAATCAATTAATTTAAAACATACTAGCATATCCACTGCTTTATCTTCCCAAGAATGATGGCGGACAGCATCTTCAACTACAGCTGCCTTCAGATTATCAAAAATATCATCATGTTCCTTAGATGACTTAGATTTTTCTAATATCTGATGAAACTCTTCTTGTAGAGTTTGCCACCCAATCTACATAAATAAAAAGGAAACTGAAGGAGAGAAAAACCGACATATTTTCAAGGTAATTCACACATAACAAATGGATTTGTATCATTGAAATACAAATTCTTAAACATTTTTAGTTAAGCAAAATGCATTAAAATTTACTGTAGCAACCATGACCTAGTATTTGAAAAATAGATGCTTCCAGTAAATGTTCTAGTATTCACAACACAATTTATTCAGGACATTTAACAGATAGATGGTACAATATAGTAGATATAAATACAAAGGAATTATGGTAGCATATGCAATATTACACCTTGCAGATTTCAACAATTAAAATTAATCATATAATTTCAAATGCTCCAAGGACCTCACAAGCTGGTATTCTTTCTTTCCTCCAATTGGAATGTATTTGTTATGCAGGAAAAATATGAAATACAGCATTCTACAAAATGCCTAGGCATTGTATATAATGCCTAAAATTAGCTGCCATTGTATGAAATGATTCATATTTCACACATTTCCTAAGCATTCTATAAAATGCCAAATGAGAAACCAGCAAAATATGAAATATATCCCCTGTTCCAAAAAACATGGATGGCATATCCATTTCTGATATTTACTATGAGTATTTAAAGGAAATAAGTGACATACTTGCACGCAAAAAAGTGTCATCAAAAAATTCATACCTTCTATAGCAATGTTAGTAAAGATGATAAAATGGATATTTAGTGCACCCAGTATTTCAAAACTGAAAATGATATTGAAGGTAAAATAAATTCTAAAATCATTCTGGAAATATAAGCTAAAAAAAAAGAGAGAGAGAATTTGAGAAAAAAAAATCCATAGCTTCTTTGGGAACTACTGAGCAAGTTCCTATTCCCGATGTGAACAAAGGGCAAGATCATTCGCTCAATATATTGGCAGTTGTAATGAGTGCGACAGAAGATAGTTTCTAGCTACTTGGAACTTCTAAAGGAATTTTAAAACATGTATATGTGAGATCACAATTTACTTTATGTCCTAAGACTTTGCTTAGCATTGAAGATATTCCTGATCAAGAAATTTGCTCAGTCTAGAGGTAAGCAGCCAAGGATTCTTCAAATGTATGTGTAACACAAAGTACCAAAATATAAAATGTCTTTTATATGAAAATTTTGTTTCCCTTAATAAGAAAGGTACAAATATTGTTTTGCAAAACTTTCATTTTTCTTTACTTATTTTGAATAAATTTTTAATGGCATTAAAAAGTTATTATTAAAGCTCATTATTTTTTTTCAGAATAACATTTGTATTTTCGAGGAATGCACAACATTTATATAATAGCCTTATCAGGACCTTTTTCCATAGTTTGCCTAAATAGCATATGCCATTATATAGAATGAATGTGTATTATATACAATGCATAGGGAAAGTATGTAATAATTCTCATATTTCAAATTTTACCCAAAAATGTCCGGCATTATATAAAATACCTACTCATTCTATAGAATTCTGGCATTTCATACTTTGCCAGTAACATAATGATCAATTTCACTTGATTGATGCTCAGTTTTTTCATTATCACAGGTGCTTACTCTCTACTACTGACTGATTTCCAACCAATCTTAGATTGCAATACCACCTTTTTGAAGGTAGGTAAAAGTAACAAAACACTACATTCAGATTTCATATAAATGCTTATTTATACAAAAGAAATAAATTTACAAGCATTAATAGACAAATTCTGACTGTGCAACTTCAATTATAAATTATACAAAAAATTTGCCTTATAACAATAAAAAAAATATGCATTTCATTGCATCTTTATTTCTTTTGCATTTTCCATTTCTGTTACATTCATGAATTTTATATAATCTTTGTTTCATAAGTTACTAGGCAAGATGAGTGTAAATTTTCAATGCCACTCCTTTGTAACATGTACATAAAAAATTAATATCTGTTTCTATAAAATAATATTATTTCAAGTTTCCAAAAAGCATGTATTAAAAATCAAAAAAAACTTCTGCAATTTTCAAAAATAATCTTCAAACATCCCCTATTTTTTTCAATCTATTTGTCTGTTTAATCTAGTCCCCCCCCCTTTACTTAATAATTGATAAAAAAATATATAGAAATCTAGTTTCAATCTTTATAAGCTAATATTAACTTTTATGAATAAAAGAAATAAATCTTACATCTACAGATTTCTTGGGCAGCATTTCATCGGCCCAGTGCTTCAGTTTGATATCAACAGCTGTGTTAAATGATCTGTAAAAAAATTATTATTAAATTAGAAACTGTCTACTTATGTAAATAATTACCTCTTGAAGACATTTTAATAACTTACCCAGCACTGCCAGACTGCCAAGCCTGCACATAAATATTTTCAAAAACATATGCTGACATTTTTTTCCAAAGCTCTTTTGCCAAAGTTTCTTCCCTATAACACAATAAACATATTTAATTAAAATATATTTGAAAAACTGAAAAATATTCAAATAAGTTAAAACAGTAACAGAAACAACAAATTAAGAATTTTATTAAAAATAAGGAGAAGTTTTCTATATCTACTATTTTGGAAAGAGTAAGTAATAATTTATAAAAGCTCATTTATTTTCTTCCAAATTATAATGGGAACAATCTTCTTATTTATTATAAACTTACTAAGTTATTTGTATTATCATTAAATTATAAGCAACATATCTTTTGAAACTATATTAAGAAGCCTAACTAAAACATACAGCACAAATACCAAATTTCAATTTTTTTTAGGAGTGTAAATGTGGCAACTTAAATGCATTTCTTAGATGATAGTTGAGGGATTTTGCCTAGTGTTGGCAAAAAATCTGTATTATATTCTTTAGTTTTATCTATTAAGATTACTGATAAAACTGTGTAAGAAAAATAATAAAATTCATACTCTAAATATCTCTATTAATCTATATAATATTAATTTTAAATTAGAATCCTTTATAAATAACTATTATAATATAATCAAAATTAAGTAACATAATATTTCAACTTTACATTTCAATTCAATTTGAAATTGAGATATGCATATTAAGAATAACATAACATTATAAGCAACTGAAATTTTGCATCATGGAAGAATGATTAAAATTCTTTTTAGCCTTTAATTGTAGGTTCATGATATATGACATGATTATTGTTCGCATTTAGAAACACAAATATTTTTTCTTCCTTTCTTTTTTCCACCTTTATGAGTAGTTGAATCCTCTATTTTTTTTTATTGATAGCAAATATTTTATTATCTCAAACACAAAATACACATCCTTCCCTCCTAAATTAAGCCAAAAAATATTTATACTCATAGGAAATGCAAATCTTACAAATTACAGGTTGTTCTTTTTTTAAAAAAAAATGACTAAACAATAGATTTAATAAAATAAATTAAAAGAAAATATTGATTAAAAATAATTATGTATTAAGAATAATTTTAAAAGAGTAGTAATAATTTCTCAGGTGGTATTTGAAAAATTTAAGCGTAATAAAACAACTATGCATAATTTTAATATGCAAACAATTCCTTAAGATCTTGCAATACCATAAATTGTCATAGTGATTTTCCCTGCTTCCTAGTTCAATCAGTTTCAATTGTAAAAGAGTGTTTTTGCTGTCATTTTTAAAATGGACAGTGTCAAAAATATTTTAATAAATATGATTGGTTACAGAGTTGCCACTCAGATTTGGGGAGGGGGATTCCTGAGTTTTCCCTGAAAGGTAAATTCAAGATACGTCGAAATGCAGGGGATAGCGTGTTTGCTAAGAGTATTTTTTAAGGATTTCTTTTAACATTCATTGATTTACAAAAGTCAATGTTGAGTGTCTTCTGAAAGAATGCAATGGTGTTAGAGATTTTTATTCATTCCCTGAGAGCATGAGAGTTGTGATGGTCATCATCTTTTTTTAAAGCATGTGAGAAATAAATAAAAAGTGAGATTTGGATCAGGAAAAGAGAGGAAATTTTAGAATTAAGTAACATGGACCAATTTAAAAAAAAATAGGAAAATTATGAGGATATAATTTAAATTAAGAAATATCATTACACATATACAATAAATTTTTAATTATTGTTATTGGGAACATTTCTTTTACTGTTTGTTATTGAGTAAATAATAATAAGGCAAAATTAAATTATAACCACTTAAAATTTATATACAATCTAAAAAAATGCAGGATATAGAAAAAAAAATAACTATAAGCTAACCAATGTTTAGGAGACAGCTGGCTTAGATTGATAATTTCATCAAGGAGCTCTCCTCTTGCTTTCTCAAATAGTTCATCCTAATCACAAAAAAGTAACATTTTGTGAAACTTAATTAAGTGACATCGTTTTTTAATAATCAATTAACAAATATAATCATAAAAATTGCAACATTAATGATATAACAAGAATAACAAGAAAATTTTAAATTTCTGCTGGGCAAAGTAATTGAATATATTTTTTTAAAAAAATTAATCATTTTTAAAACCTTTTGTCACAAATGAAAAAATGAAATTTCTAAAATTAATATATTAAAACAAATTACTATAAAGGGACAAGTAACAATACCATACCCTATCTAATTCTCTGATTCTAGGGAAATTATTTTTCCATTCTGCTTCTAAATTAAACCGGGCAGCTAGAAAGAAAAAAACAAATGAAAATGTTAATACATTTGCTTTTAATACTGATGAAATAGTAGTGTGGATATAATTTTGAAAAGCCTGGTATCAAAAAACATTTAAAAACGAGAAAATTTTTGATTTTAAATATAAATGCAGAAAAATCATTAAATATAATAAATTATGAAAATCTGAAAGAAAAAAAAATCCTAAAATCAATATAAAATTTAAATGTAAGTTCAGTTGAAATGTAAGTTCAGTTGAAATAAGATTTTATATTCTTATTATATTAATGACAAACAAAATATATGCATTTCTATAACATTCAAGATTTAAATTATGTATTACCTTTGAAAGCATCTGCTTGCTGTTCTGCCGATGCTTTCACCATTTTCCAAAAACAATCAGAAACAGCAAAACTAAGATTTCGGGTAGAACATTGAGATGTATTGAGAATTCCAGTCCTAATAACAGATTAATAATATGGAAATGAATAAAGAAATAAGTATGCATGGTAATAATCAAATTTTCAATTAAATACTTCCAATTAATATTTTCCCATAAATAGTTTTATAATTTACTGCCAACATCTTAAATTATGATTTATAACCACAATTACATTTATTTGAAATATAAATAAGACTGCTAAAATTTTCATGATAACTTTTTCTTTCACATTCTTCCACATTTGTAATTAACAATGGTAAAAATAAATTATTATGATTTAGACTTTATCAAAATTACCAAATATAGTGACTTAATGTAATCACTTCAAGACTTAAAAATTTTGATAGAATTGATTGATAAAAAAATGAAAAGTCAATCAAATTTTTATCATATTAGAGTTTCCTAGAATCTATTTAAACTAACCAGTTTGCCAACCAGTTGGTTTATCTGAATTAATGATTGCTAAAAATTTCAATTAAATAATCTGTATAGCTTGTTTCTTAACACTAGCATTATAGAGTTTTCTTTATACCTGCAACTATTATCAGAGATCATTTTGACCACACGTCCAGACTAAAAGAAACATTCTACTCTTTTGCTAATATAATGCAAAGATAAATTTCTAAGTATACAAATCATTTGCTTGATAAATATATGTAAGCAAAGAATAACTAAACATAGTGAAGAGATAAAATAATCTATAATTATACTAATTGCTTTTAAATCAGCAATACATATAAACTGATGACAAGTAAACATTAAAAAATAAAGTTTAAATAATCAAAAATCAGTCCCGTTGTCTTTAAACTTGTCAATATTTTATAAATTCTGTCACCACAGTTTTCACTATGAAATAAATTTAATGCCAAAAGACTCCACAAATCTCAATCATTAACATTAATTGAAAATGCAAAATCAGTCAGAGATGTTAACTGTGATAACATTAATTGCCATCCATTTTACCAATGTCTATATAAATTCTTTTTAATTGCAATTAATTAATGTTTTCATCATCCTGTTTTTCAATTATAGGGTTTTGTCAAACATTATTGGATGAAAATAGGCTAAAGAAAATGTTTTCCAAGTCAAATGGGGATAAACTAAACCTGTAATGAAAGTAATAATGACATGTTTTTATCCACAAATATAAAAGCTAATGAATTATTTAAACTAAAAAATTCTTTTAATCTCAAAGCAATTTTTCAATATTTTACATCAGTTAATTTTAGTAATTAAGTCTTTTTTTTTTTTCCTCTTGATGAATCAATCAAATAAACCTATTAGAGTAGTCTCAAAATAAAATATTACCTGCATAGTTTAGAATTTTTAAAGAAATCTTCTTCATAGTTTTTAATCATGCTTATACTGTCATCTTGACTACCTAAAGAGCAAAAGAAGTTTCACATATAAGAAAATAAAAAAATCAATTGAAAGAAATCAATTATTGAAAAACTAAGTCTGAAAAGAATTAATTTACCATTTTGAATAAAATTTAAAAGAAGTAATAATAACTAGGAAAACAACAACAAAAATCTTTATACTAAAAGTTTTGACACATTATACATGTTTGAAACAGATATTAAATAGCTAGGATTTTAATAATAATAATAATAATTTTTTACCACGGCCAGTGACAACAGCAAAATATCCTAAAGCCTTCATTGGAAACAGTTTGCCATCTAATATTTTTTTTAGCTACAATAAAATGTATTTTTTTAATTAAAATACATGGAATATGTATAATATTGAAACAAAATAAAAGGAAAACAAGCACTAAAATTAAGCTAAAGCAACAATAATGATAATAATATTTTGTATTATTTTTATATTGAAAAATGATTCAAAAGGGCACAAGCACAAAACTATTTTCATGATATTTTAAATCAAAAAGTAATTTTATCAGAATTTTTAAGGGAGAAAAATAAATTATTGTACAGGATAATAATAAGAAAAGAGAAAATCAATACCCTAGTAGGGTCAGCCAAATTTTTTTCTGCAAGATCAACTTTCGTAAGAACAAAAATAGTTCTACGTCCTTGGGGATCCATTTGACTAACCAAATCTGTGACTATACTGCGTTCTGCATCTACAGACCCATCTGCAATGAATAAGACGTTTATTATTTTCATGACACAAATATTAAAAAAAAAAAAAACTTACAAAAAATCTTTTAAAAAATCCTTTAAAGTTAAGGTTACAGTAATGATTAATGTTTTTGTGGTGTGCAATGGGCAAACAGAATTCTCTATCATTCTTAACCTACAGAATACTGATTCCTGGAAACAAAATGGCATTACAAATTTGGTAACTAATAAATCTGAATTATCACATTTATTTTAACACTGAAACATTATTACACTAATATTCTTATCCTTCTATTTTTTCTCCCCTCAACTATTTATTTATTTTAAAGTCATAAAATGCAAATCAACAAAAGAATAAAGGTTCAAAGAGCTTCAAGAATAATGAAAATAAAAATAAAATAGATACTATATAGAAAATAGTTAATTTCTCCTTAATCCAAGTGGCTAATTGTGGAGTACTTCATTCATTTGTTCTTTATGAATACAAAAAAGAATCCAATTTTTTCATCCATTATTAGATTTCCTTGCAAGTCATGACCAGTAGGAGATACAGTCTAAAGAGGAAGGTAGAAAGCAAAAGAAAGGTACAGAGGAAATTAATGGTTAGTTTATAAAGCATTTGAAGGGAATTCTGAAGATCTCTCCCAAATTCCAGCAGAATCAGCATTTATTTTACATGCATGTGGACTGAAGAACATTGGAACAATATACTTAAGTTAAAGTAAAACTTTAGTTTGGGAGATTAAAAAGTAAATATTATTAGAAAGTAGATAAATTGAAATTTTTATGCATAATCATGAAAAGGATTTTGTCCATTTAAAATATTTTCAAGCATAGTTTTTATTCATTATGAATTGAAAATCCATTTTTAGAGACAAATTTAATCGATTTATCCTAAAAGACAAATATAATAGACTTAAGTTATGTATATATTTAAGACAATCTTTGTTCATAGTTTTGGTTCATGGTTTTGCAATATTAAGTATTTTAAGATTCATTTTATGCTACATATAACCTGCATATTACAAAGTTACAAAAAAGAAAGCAATTTTAACTATATTTCAATAGATAAGTAATAACAGCATGAAGTGCTCACCTTGAATACATAAAATTATTGAATTAGGATTGCTCATATAAAGCTGTGTCATATCTCGAATGGCTTCCCTAGTGCCATCCATCATATCAGTGGTCACTGTCTAAAAGAACACAACAAAATTCAAAAACATTACTTGATGTTTAGCTCATTGTTTTAAAAAATGTGGTTTTGAACAAAAAAAAAATCAGTATTTTTTCATATCAATAAAATAAATCACAGATAAAAAAGTAAAAAATGGATTTAGCAAATAAACCACATATAATTAATTTAAACAAACTTACACTAATGACTCCAGGTAAATCCACCAGCACCATTCTTTGTAGCCCAGGTCCTTTGACTGTCATGGATATAACCTAGTCAGCAAAGCAATTTATTAAATTTAAATAATAAAACAAATTCTGATAATTGTTGTAAAAAATATAATCATATCTAAAAACACAGTAATAAATATTTAAATAATACCTCATTGCTCACAGTTCTACCACCTTCTACACTTTTTTTCATTCTTATTTCTACTTCTCTTCTTAAATCAGCAAGCTTTAAAAAAAAATGCATTCAATTAATTAAAACAGATTTTGCCTAATACTGATTACATGTGCAAGCACATTAATAGAATCACAATTATCCATATTGAACCTTCAATCGCTCCACCACTTGTTTATGATTGGTGAGAGGATTAAAAATTATTAAGGCACTTACAATCATACTTTCAATGATGCTGATTAAAAAAATAACAAAATTTACTTCCACAACTATTGAAAAATTATAAGATTTACTGAACCTATCATAATGAAAAATATTTAATTTTATATAACACATGAATGAATAACTAAAATCTAAAATTAAAGCAAAAAATTTTAATCTAAAACATATATACATCAATTAATTCAAAATGCCAAAAATATAGAAATATCCCAAAATAAGCTAATAAATCATATTAATATTCTATTTTTGAAACATGGGATTATTCAGGAGAGATTGTGAACCACAATCAAAAAGTAAAGATGACTCTTGAGTCATTTTAACAAGTACTTATACCACAACTACCTGAGGACAGACACTTAAACATCATAGCAGATTTAATGTATACCAGGGCTTCAAATTAGGCAGATCTTCAGTGTTAATAAGTTTTTAAATCAATGGCTTCTAATAGTGAAGCTTGAAACTTTATTACAAGCCAACTACAGCTTCTGATGAATATCAAATTCTGAAGTTGTACAATGCTCCATTAATTTTTTAATAAAATGCTGAAATAAGAAATAGCAGCCAGAAAAGTTAAAAGTACTCTAAATTTCATCAACTTAACTGCAGATTTTACGATAAAGAAAAAAATTCACCTGCTCCACAAAATAAAGCTGATTTGGAAAAATTAATTTTTATTTTAGCAATTTCTATATAGAATCAATCTTTAAAAAATTAATTAATGCACTAATAATATTAAATTTTGAGAAGAAATTTTAAAAAATCAAGGAAATTACCTCACTTTCTTTTGTTAAATCAAACTCTCTGGTACTATCTTTAAAACAAGCAACATGATAAGGTCCTTCACTTAAAGTAACTTTCACAGGTGCCCTTGTCATCATTTCTCCAGCACCCCTAATTAACAATTGAAGATTATTAATTTGAAGGAAGAATATTATTGACTGTTAATATTTTCAATATTAATTCATTAATTGTTATATCTTTTACAATTAATGAATAATATTGAATTTTTATTTTAGATTTTACAGATTAGTTGAAAATAAAAGAAAAGCAGGTTAATTAAAATAATAATAATAATATTGTTTTATTCATTTCATCTTAAGGAAGGATTAAAAGTTTAAAATTTTAAAAAGTGCAATATTGAGAAAATTTATATAACATTGAAAAAGGGAAGTATACATCTTTTAATTATACCTTGGAAAAATCCGAGCTTGAGCAATCATTTCCAGTACACTAGTTTTACCAGAACTCTGATCACCTACAACAACTACCTGCCAAAATAAATTAAAATTAACTTGAATAGCAGATAAAAAATTTCAAATCTTGCATAATGATAATTTAAAATGAATAAAGAACTAAAAAGAATTATTTTACATAGATTGTTTCACCTTATTACAAAATTTTTAGATGAGTGAATTTTAGAAATAAACTAACTTATTAATATCAAACAACAACTTTAAAACTTACAAAAAAAAAAAAAAAAAAAAAAAAAAAACGACTTTCCTAAGTCATAAATAGTTTTCCAAACTTAAGGAAAAATAAAATCCAATTTCTATCATCAGAATGACAAAGAACAGTATCATTAGATACTTCTGATTGATACATCCTTTTTCTATGATAAATATTTACATAAAAAAACAAAAATTTATTTTAATAGATTTGGGATGAAAAGAAGCTAACTTTAAAAAAACAATAATTAGGCGATGATCAAAACACTTATGTAGAAATTTTACAACAAAATGAATTGGAGTTTTCTTAGCTTTAACTGTAAAAAATTTTAATAAAAAAAATTAATAAACTTTCTGGCTTTTTTTTTATAAACTATAAACAAATTGGTATAATTCTATAGCCTAACAACACATTTAATCAAAAAATATTCAAATGATCTAATCTATTAAAAATGTAGTATACACTATTATTTATTTTTACATCTTTGATGTATTTTCAACTTTAGTCTTTGCAAATAATTTAGCTCTTTATTTCAATTAATATTATTCGTTGTAATATGAGAATACAAAATACTATGTTTAAAATTACTTTTGATTTATACCACTAATTACTGCATAAATTTAGCTAACTTGGTTTTTTTAAAATTAATTTTTAATTTTTATATCATTTTCAACCATATTTTTCTAAACCATTCTTTTTTATTCTAGTGATACAACTTTAAAACAAACAAATGAAAGTTTTTAGATGAAAAAGAAAATTACACTAAAAAAAATCATACAAATAATCAGCGATTCTCAACCTTTTTTTTCTCGCAACAGATTTTTAACGATTTCAAAATTTGGTGGCATACAAAGAAAAAAATAAGTTTAAAAGTTGTTAACTTACCTATAATACACAATGTTATGATAATAATTTTGAATGTGAAATAAAATAATATAATATGTACTACAAAAACAACAGTATGTTTATTAAAGGATTAATTACAAGGTAATAATAAAAATACTTTTAATGAGAAACTTGAGCTTGATGTTTTTTGATAATTTCATTTATATTTGGTCTATTGGTGTTACTCTCATATTGTCTTCTACATTTAACAGTCTCGATCTTTATTCGTTCTTATATTGGTTAATGCTGAAAATTCGAATTCACACAAACTAGATCTAGAAAATTGTAATAATATTTTTAAATAATATAAATAACAATGTTTTTAATAATGTTTAAGAAATTAAAGAAATAAAATCATAATGCCTTTTTTTACTTATAATAAAAAAAGCATTATAATTTTTACTATATACATTTCTAAAATTTGGTGGCACACTTTAAGAATTTGACAGCATACAAAAGTGCCACGGCACAGTGGTTGAGAATCACTGAGCTAAATAAATAAGTTTATACTTTATACAAATGGTTCAAAGTATAAGCTAAAAAAATGAATGACATAAAAACTTACCCTGGGCAGATGATCTTGTGTGTTATAGCTAGAATCATAATCACTTAGTTCATCTAAAACTTCTGAATACATATCAATCAGTGATTTCTGTTACGAAGAAAAATATATTTCAATTGAAGATGGTAAATCCAATACTTCAAAAAATTTATAGCGCATGGTACAAAAAAATGATTACAGTGAAAATTATTTGAATTTATACAGAATAATTTTAATGGATAAGATATTTAAGGAATATAGAAATCTTTTTGAACCTTGACTTTCCTAGATGATTCTGATTTAGTTGACTTTAGCATGATTTGTTTCCTAAGTTCCTTATTTTCCTTTTCTAATCGTTCCACTTCCTTTTGATATTTAATCTAAAAAAAAAAAAGGTAAATATAAAAAAAAGAAGAAGAAAAAGAACAGACAAAAGAAATTAAATCAATTTGAATAGTGAAAGGAAAATTAATCATGTATAATTGATTTAAGATCCCTCACCTGGACATTGATCAATTCTTCCTGCAATTTGTCTATTCTGGTTTTTTCACCATTCAGACTAGAATCGCCAGGAGTTCTAAATGAGGAAGAAGTAGCTGACATTGTTGTCAGCAAAGCCATATCTGCAAAAAATTATTCCATTTTAAATAAACATATTTAGAGTACAGAATAAATACTATAGATTATTATGAAAAATATTACAAAAAACTTATAATATAAACCTTATTATATACTTATGAAACTAAGAAATTAAAGTAATAAAATATCTTAAAATATCAGTGTTCATTTGATTTATTGAATATGTCTATTCATAAAAATGATTTCAAACAAATAACATCTATTTAATAACACTATCTTATTGCTTGCATAAAAAGTAATGATTAGACATAAAAAAAACCTGGCAACTAGAATAATTACCAACAGAATTTGGCAAGTTTTACTTTCTTTTTCACAATTCAGTTTAATATGAGCAGATTAATTTTAATTCATGTCTTACTTAAATAATAAAATACGAGTTTCAATATTCTGAAATGTAGTTCAATTTAACTCATTCAAGTAATTAAGAATTGTAGCTTTAAAATTTAATAATATAAATAGAAAGAGGAGTTAAGGAAAATACTGCTGATAGAACACATTTTAGAAATAAAAATAATATAGAAAAACACAGACCTAAAGGCAAAGATGAGCTATTTGTTCCATAACTAGCAAACAAACCTATTAAGATAAAAAATAAAAACAGAAAAGAAATATAAAGATTAAATATAAAAATTATTGTGGCAAAAATTTTCAATTTTTGAAATTTGCAAATAGGTTTCAAATAATAAAGAGAAATAAAAGCAAAAATAACAAACAAATATTTTATACGATTTTAAATACTGAATATAAATAAACCAACAAAATAGAGAATACAAAATTAATGAAAAATAGGACAAAGAAAGTAAAATGCATGCAAAAAAGAAGCCATTTTGAAATTGTAATAAAATTTAACAAATGAGAAAAATTGAACTACAATACAGAAATTTAAAATAAAATTTCTACAGTACAATTATATTTCAAACTTAAATAAGAAAATCAGTTAAAACAAATTCAGGTATCGAGACATAATCAAATTACATATGATATACTAAGTTATTTTGAAATTAATAAAAAAAATGTATCTAAACAAATTAAAATCAATAGATAACAAAAGGCAATGAATGATTTTCAGTACAGTAAACTTCTGCTCACTTTCAAAATTGGGTGGTACAGCAACTATAAATCAATCAATGAAATATATAATCTACATAACAGCCGAAAAATGGTGCAAATAAACAAAAAAAAAATTCCTTTAAATAATTTTTATTTACGGTAGATAGTCAGTACATACAATTATGTTTTTATAAAATGTAGACTTCTGTACTTAAAAGTTTACCATTTTGTGAGGAAAAATCAGTTTCTTAACAGTTTCTTTTTATTTATGCTTGAAGTTTTCTTTAAATTGAACTATGCTCCAAATGGAAATAAAACCAGTAAAAGAAAATATATGGAATAATGAAAAATATAAAGGATTGTAAATTATTCACAAAAAAAATGGGATTGTGGAAATTCCTACAAGATCTTCTCTTCCAATTTTTCATTTGTAGATACAAACAGCTCAGAAAATCACTTTGATTGTAAAATTCTTACTCAAATTTGCAAAATATTTTTTTTATTTATCTTCTTTTTAATCTTTTTTCCCCAAAAAAATTGTGGCAAAATTGTTTTGTTGGAAATAGGCTCACAAAAAACTTTTCCCTACTAAAAAAAAAAAAAGCAACAGAAATCGGTATTTATGCATTAATTGCATACCATTGGTTCAACTCCATACTATTGATGAATTTAAGACTGTCATTGGCACACATAGTCAATCGACTAATATGACATCTTTAGCAGGTTCCTTTCTTTGATAATAAGTGCGATATAAAATTTTGTTAAATATTTATCTGGTCTTTGTTAGATTTCCTCTTTCAGAAATAATTCATTATACTACTAAATTAAATAACAAGAAAAATACTGTTTTATTTGTATTTGTCAAGAACTGCTTTCCCCCCACCCCTTGACTCAATTTTATATATATAATGACAAATTTGCATAATAAATGTTTGTTTCTTACTTTAATTTTTTTTTATTTCTAATCACCTTTGGCAACCAGCTGGTTTGCCAGGACAATGGTTATGTTTAAATTCAGTTAATTTGTTTAATATACTCAAATCTTCAAATCCATAATAATGTGAAACTGGCAGACATTAAAATTGCATCACATTAATTGTTTTACATACATTCCATTCATTCTGTACATGAATCTTTCTAATGGAGATTTTTCCCATAGATCATAGTGCTGTTAAAAGCATAAATGTTTGGTTCATCTACATTATGTGGTATGTAACTTCATTTTTTTTATTTGTCTTGTAAACTACATAGATATTAATTAAAATCCTTCTTCTTTAGCTTTCAAAGAAGGATTTTGTTTAATACCCTATCTAGTTTCTTTAGCTTTCAAAAAACAATTTTGTTTAATATCTTATATATTTCCTACAGCTTTCAAAGAAATCAAACAACTATTGAATGAAACAATGAACAGGGTTTGAATTTCAAGACAATAGCAAAAGCTATTGATGGAAATTGGGAGTGGGGGGGGGGATATTTTTAAAAAATTGCCAAAATTCATGAAAAATTTACATGATTTTTAAATTTTATCCTTAAAAAGATAATTTTCAAATGTGTAACATTTATTCAGCAAATAAGGAAGTTACAGTGGCAAATCATTACAATGCAACTTAATTTTTAATTAATTAAAATTTCAAAAAAATTGCTAGGAGATCTACATTTCCATCTATCAAAGCATATATGTGCCAAATTTGATAGTTGTAGGTGAAACTATTTAGCCCGTAGAGCTCCAACACACATACATTCATCTTTATTATTAGTTAGAAGAGATAAGTAATGAGATAAACACCCTTTCATTATTGTGAACTATTACATAAATCAAATGAAAAGTCTTTACATGCTATTAAAAATCCAAACTCATTTAGCATAAATTCTTATCAATATTCATCTTGACAATGAATAAAAACATTACTCAGTACTCATACAGGAGCTACAAATTCTTGGTGCTAAATATTTACTGATTTGCTATAAAATAATGCAAATTTGCAATTCCAGCTATGCATTGTAAATAATTTTAAGAATTAAATTAAAGAACATGTTTAATATTATTTATGATATTTAATTCAATGTACATACATTAAAAAAAAGAAAGGGGAGGGGGAATCATTGATGTATTTTCATATTTTGATTTGGCAGAAACAATTAATGAGCATCTACTGCTGAATGATATATTTTATTGAAAATTTTGATTTTATGTGGGAGATTAATAAATTGTACTATTAACTGATTTCAATGTTATTTTGGGTATGCTCTGAATACTGTTTCATTTCTAGAAACAATGCTCTGAATACTGTTTCATTTCTAGAAACAATGCTCTAAATACTGTTTCAGAATTATCACTAGTAAAAACCTTTATCAATTTTTGGATCATTTGAAATTCTTTAAAGTATTTTCAATTAATTATATGCACTTATATTTTTAATATTTGTTCATTCTTTCAAAATATATTTCTTCTTGGTTTAAATTATTTCAATATGTTATTGCAACCATTACAGATTTTATTACATTTCATTTATGGTTTTCATATCTTAAATCATTATC
>JAPMOR010103763.1:444545-493217 GCA_026543865.1 Argiope aurantia | reverse complement strand
TGACTGCTTTTTGCCCTTAAACTTCACAGATTTCTCTATAAATTTCACTTTGCTCTGCGTTTCTAACATTAGGAAAAAGGATGACAACACTTTATTCCCACGTCCGTGGATACTGAATTTTTTTTAGATACTTTAAACATTTAACATGCAGCCAATGCAATAGCCAGTGATCTAAAAATAATTTCAACTGTCAGCAAAATGAACGCTCAGTTGAAATCACGGAAGTAGCACTTTCACTGTAAAAATGAAGGCGATACTAATTTTCTGGATATGCATGGCATTGTCATTTATTAAGTATTTCACATTTAAATTATATAGTATAGTTTCAATGCGCAACAACCTTTATAAAGTATTGTTTATAGCAGTTTAGCGAACTTTCCTAAAACAAACACTTCTATAAAGTGATGGTATAATTATGATTAATTCTTATACAGCACAATATTATATGTTTAGATTTATTTATCTAAACATAATTTTAAAATTCTTTTTATTTAGATAAACAAATGTATACACTTACTTGTTGTTTATATATAAACAGAAAAGAAGCCGATTTAAAAATAAAATCGAGCTAATAATAGTTTTAATTATAATTTAAAAATATGCTTCAATTTGCATAAATTTCTCCGATAGTGCATATCTCATACATTACGATTTTCTGTTACGCAGAACCTATCCCGTACCGCGTTGTGCGAAAGTCCACTTTATTTATTATTTAACGGATTTTGAATTTTACAGTCACCTTTTCGATCTAATTTGTAGTTTGAACTTCACTTTGGTTAAATCGAAGCTTACTGGAGCACAAAAGATTGATAATTCTACTATAAAAAGCATTTTATCATAATTTATTTGAAAAATAAACCATTCCGTGAGCTTGTAAACAAAGATTTCAAATGGGAAAAAAAGTTTTTGTTGATACGGTGTAAACTGCAAACCAACTGCAATGATTTTTACTTATCAATGACGAATACTTCAGATTTTTTCACATCTAATGTGAACATGAGAATGCATATTCGTTCCAGATATGAAAGAATAGCAGGATTTTTAAAAATATTAAAACAGTGCAATTCTTTACAACTAATTTCGAAAAAAAAAATTATTCGATTGTTTCGATATTAACTGTTAAAAGTTCGGTTGCTTTTACTTGTTTTAAAATTAGGAAAACTGAGAGGTGATATTGCATGATAATCAATAAAATGCTGAAATTAAATTAAAACATCTGAGTTGTTACTGAATTGAGCACAGTTTCTTTTATTTTACAACAGTAGATAGTTGTATTACTTACTTTTCTATTTGTGGCCTTAGCTGTTATTTCGGGTAGATCATTCCAAAATTCTTTGGATGCAGTCAATCCATGAACAAATATAATGGGGGCTTTGTCTTTCGAGCAGCCTTCGGGTTCCACAGAATTGAAGGCTAACTGAACTGGTTCGTACCTGGAGGGAAAAAAATATAGTTATTTAAAACCAGAATCGAAATTATTCTTTTTATAACATTTCTCACAATGTTCGAATATTATATGCTAAACTTATAAATTACGGGATGTAGATTTTAAATGTTCCTATTAATACTTCTAAATTAAGAATTTTTCTCCGTTACAAAAATGAACAATCATTTCAAGGATTGGTAATTAAATAATGGTAACCACATAATTAATTATAGCTGATATAAAATTGCTAGCTTGAAACGTTTATATTCCTAATGTTGTAATTCGATAGATATAGAAAGAATGTAGATAATAAAATATTATCCGTTTTGTTGATACTTCAGACGGAGCGGTATATAGCTGTAAAAATGAATAGCTCGGTAGCAAATGCCTTGAATTGGTTCCTTCTTTGGAATCAATTCCTGATTACGAAAAATAATTCGAGAATGGCAATTCCCAACCCCAGCGAGAAGGGGGATGGGATAGTGGGCTAGCCTCCAAATTTTGAGCCGGAATAAATTGATGCAAACGATAACTGAATGGTAACCACCTCCACTCTAAACGTTCATACAAAACAATAGGAAGATGTTTAACCATGACCGATATCATTCACCATTACGCACACCATCCTCTTACATAAGGCGACCCCTTCCCCCTTCAGATCAGAAAGCCCTCAGCTCACATTCTGCAGGCCAATCTCTGCCCACACCCAGATGACGCCCAAAAAAATCAGCAAGAGACAAAAAAAATCGTATATTTCAGCATAATTTTAATATTTTGGAATTGATACATCGATAACTGTCATGACTGTCAACTTTATGCAGTAAAAATTAAAATTAAGCTCTATTAAAAAAAATTCTAAGCTCTTATTTTAAAGCTAGCTAAACTAAGCTAAAGAATTTTAAGTTAAACCACTTCATCATGTGAAAATTTTTCAACTTTTGAATAAGAAGTATTTACCTAACACTAAAACATTTAAACATAAACTCTGCACTTCAACAAAGCCCAAAAATACCAAAGTATCTAAACACAGCATCTCGATGGTGAACAGATTTTGGAGTACGTCACAAAATTCTTTTCTCCTTACGCTAAATTTTAAAATCTTTGGTGCTTCCTTCCGAAGCGGAAAAGCGCAATGTGCTGGGATCTATCTTTCATAAAATTTCAAAACTCTATCAGGTGTATTTTCAAAATTACCAGTGAGAAAAAGAAGATCGTAGTTCATTCAGTTCAGTTTTTACTTTCTTTATACGTAGTACAGATGAAATATAGTAATCGTCAAAAGATTCGAACTCAAGGTTTTGTCGAATCTCCACGTTTTAGACTTCCCCGAGTTCGAAAAACACATTTTTGGAAACTGTCCGTCTGTCAAAAACGCTTTGAGCAAGACGGTTGGAATTTGGTATACCATCGAATTTATAGATTGTCAAATGTATTGAGTAAAATCTGTTCAGAGAAAGTCCGTCTTTCTGGCTGTTTGAATATAAATTAATACGATAGTTACAAAACGAAGAGAGCTAGATAGATAAATTCTGTTTTACAGATTCAGAATCTATATTGGAGACATCTGCTACATTTTGAGTCAAATCCAACTACTTGTTAAAAGCCTAACTGTCTGTATATTCAGAAATACGTAAGCGCGATATTTCGAAAACGCAGTGACTTAAATATATCAAATTTGGCATGGGATTAGGTGACTACAAGTGTAGTATTGTGTCGAGGCTTTCAACGGTCGGAAAAACCGCATCTAAAGCACAAATTCGATTTTTGAATACCGCATGCCAGGGATCAATTGCCAAATATTTCGCCAAGGATGGAGTCAGTAAAAATGCTATATTCACGCCAAAAGTAAATACTTCGTAACTATTGCACGCCATTGCCATGCAAGGCGTTCTCTGGGATAACAACTTTATTAGAGAATATACGAGAAGGTTTTGGAACAAGATTAGTTGAAAGTTAAATTTAAGGAATAAATGAAATCTAGATTATCAGAAGATGCAGCTGGAACCACCTACTATCTTACTTGAACATGTATTTGCAAAATTTAACCCCATTAATGATAAATTTTTATAAAAATTGAATAAAGATATCTTTGATATAAAAAGTTTTGAAACTTTTAATATATCTCTTAGTGGTTTTTTTTTTTTCAACTTTTATCTTCTCAAGATTTTTAACGTTCAGTATTTACAACTTTAAAACTTTACTTTTTAATGTTTTTATGATCAAGCTTTCATAACTTTTATCATGAAAAATTAAAAATGAATTTACTAAAGCGGGTATTTTTTTTCAATAAATAAATAAACATTATCAATCCTTTTTCAACACGATTATCAACAACTTCTCAATAACACGGCTTAAAATAACAGCAACAGAAATTCGATGAAAAAAACATTTTGTATAGATATAAACGAAACGAATAAGCGGCGTTTTAACAGAATTGAATGAATATGTTATGCATCCCGCGATAATAAAATTTCTATCAAAGGGAAACAACTCTTTTGTTTATAACTTCAGGAAATCAAGGTCCCGGAAGGATATGACATATGTCCTTCGCACTTATCCATAACTTCTTTTACGTATCAAAAAGGACTTTGACACTGGATACGCCAGTCTTCTTCTTAGCCATAATTTATTTTATGTGATAGATAACTTTAAAATCTCTATTGGGCTATATATTACGTTCGGGACTTCTTTGCAGCCTCCTTCGATTGATTTTTCCAAAACTGACAAAACAATATTGACGTAAGTAGTCCCCCTAAAACTTCCTCATATGCACTCCAAAAAATGAACTTGTGTATTATCAACCGCATGCCATTGACGGACAATAATTACGAAAAAGCCAATTATCCTGCGATCCTTGGCAATGAATCGTTGCGACGCAGTTAATACACAAGCACCAGGAGAAACGTATATGTATTTTGAACGCCTTTTATCCGATAGAAATCAAAATTTGACATTTTAGTAGAACTTCTGTTATTCAGAACTTCAAAACCAAATTGCAATTTAAATATTAAAGGAGGAAGAAATTTAGCTTTCACTTGAATTGTATGATGATTTTGAACTAAATGTGCAATATTAGATATAAATCATTTTTTAGTAATGGTAGAATTATTTATCTTGAGTTTCATACCATGAATTTTTCATGAAACATAAAAAAATAACTAAATACTTTTTCCGATTTTAATGCGACATAGTGGACTCAATTTATGTTCACGTGATACACAAAAAAACCAAGCAATTTCATTCTTTAATTCACTGCGACTGTTTGTGGTAGATAGGTTTGAATCCACTAAGCTAGCATCTATAGCTAAGTCAATGAGAATTTATGATCCAGGCGTGATGAGACATCTTTGCTATTCAAAGTGACTTTGGAACACTTAGGTAACACTTGGGGTAAAAGCCGAACACTTTAGTCAAATATTTTAGTCAGGTGCATTATATTTAAATTGGATATTTTAGAAGGCATTCAACGCTTCACAGCTTCCAAGAAGACTTTTAGGTCAACATTTGTGTTTCGATTAAAGGAAAATCTTCCGCAGCAAGCAAACATTTCTTAGATCACATCAATTGACATATTTTTGAATAATGATGGCTAACTTGGTTCCACAGTGGTAGGTCGGCACAAATATATCTGGAGAGTGGGAATGTGCATCTCGGAATGATTTTTTTAAAATTTTAATTAATTAAAAATTAAACCGGAATTTGGCGTTTTTCCACGATAACTTCAAAAAATATAATTGAACAAAAATAAATTTTACACCGTTTCAAATTTTTTAAAATTGTTTTTTTAATTATGGTAATTTAACCGCCGTGCACATATTTCTTGAATAATAATAATTAAAAAAATATTTTAAGGCTAATTTCCAACAATAGATAACATTGTTACCCAGGAATTCAAGCTGTGTTTATTATTTCATCAAATATTTTATCGCGTTATTTTCTTCCTCAGTTGAAAGCTAAAGAAGAAGGATTCTTTATAAAATCAGCATAGTTAACAATGCGAATAAAAAATTGAAATGATAATTCGCGAAATTCAGCAAATAGATTTTACCGCATTTACATTTTTAATATCGCTATGACATCATGGGATTGATTTTCATGGTTATAATAAAAGTTATACATAGTTCATAATAAAAAAAATAATACGCAATAAATAGAACACAAGTAAGACAATTAAAATAACAATGTTTGATGTTCTGACAACTTGAAGGTATCATGTACATGAAACTATATTTAATCCATTTAACTGAAATATATCTCTGAAGAACCAACTAGTCGCCAAAGGCGTATAGCATTTAATGAACTAGTCAATTTAGTTTTACATTTCAGCTCATTTCTAATTTAAACGAGAATTGATGATTTCTTTTAGGTTATTGTTTAATTTAGGATGACTTATTTCTTTTAGATGATTTCTTTTAGGTTGCTGTTTATTTTTTTAGGATGATTTATTTTAGGTTAGGTTTTAATAGATTTGTGAAGATGCATGTGTTTGTCATTAGGGTTGCGTGTATTTGGTTGTTGACTCCAATTATTCGGACGTTTTAGAAGAATAATTTCATTTACATTTTAACTAAAGAAATTAAACATTTGAATTTTACTACGCGCTTCACCGAGGCAGTGCACGAGTGCGTTCCGAAGAGAAAAAAAAGTGTGAATTGCTTTTTCAGAAGCATACCTGGAGGAGCGGCGCGTCAATTAAATTACACATAGTTTACAGATATCTGATAGGATTTATATGATTTATGATATATATATATACGATTTATGATAGTTATATATGATTCCTGATAGGCATTCACTACATGTTTTTATGTATTTATTATGACTCCTGATTTCACGGCATCCATGTTTGTACGCAGTATTATTTAAGCAGGCGATCGATGTTATTAAATATTATAGAAATGTTCCTAGTTATACTTGAAAGAACGTTATCCTATTATCTCATAATTTATAAAATTTGAAATTTTTGTAAATTGAGTTATATGCCTTTGAATCGCCGCGCATGCGCCCCTGCCCCGTCAAGCTCAGTGGCCTTAAACAGCTGCCTTGTCGGAAATCTGCCATTATCTGTTAAAGTAGCGCACTTACCGCATGTGACGTCAGCATGAATAGATTCAATTTAAAAAGACCAAGAACTGTTTATGAAAATTCTTTAACTAAAGACTGAAGTAAGGATTTTCCTAATATGGATACCTCATATGTTTTAGGAAATTGGGTTAAAATTAGGAAATAAATTAAATTTGGTTTTAGGAAATAGGGATATCTGATTATCTAATAAATTAGAGTACACGGCAAACTAAAAAACTGTCAAAAACAAATGCAAATTTTAAAAATTGAGCATAGATTTCTTTTTTGTTTGTTTTTTGCTTAACTATGCACATATGACTCAATAAGCGGTAGACTGTTTTAATTTTTTACCTATTTAAAAAAATCCTTTTGCTTTATGATGTCAAAATATCATTTTTCATTTGTGATTGAAATTTTAACATCTTTATTTTCTTGTATACGAAGAATAAAGCATTCGTCAAAAAATTCAAACTCGACAGTTTGAGGAATTTCCACATTTTAAACCTCTCTGAGTTCCAAAATACATTTTTGAAAAATGTGCCAGTCTGTCCGTCTGTGGCAGAGATAACTCAAGAACGCTTTCAGCCAGATGGATGGAATTCAATATATGGTCTTATATCAAATTTGCGGATTTTTATCAAATTTTGAGAAAATCTATTCAGTGGAACTTAGTCTGTCCAACTGTTCGAATACAAGTTAATGAACTAGCTAAAAAGGGCGCTAAATAGATAACCTTCAGTAAGCAGGTCTAACATCTATAATACAGACACAAAACTAATTTTCAAGCAAACCCAATAAGGCATTGCACGTCTGTCGGTCTGTATTTTCAGAAGCATGTAAAGATGATCTCAAAAACGCAATGACTTAAATTTATCAAATTTGGTATGTGATATTTTTACAGCAATTGTAGTTATATATCAAATTTTGATTTCAATCGGTTAGAAAAAAAAAGTGAAAAAAAAAGTTTTAAAAGTAAAAATTCCAATTTTATTAGAGAATATGCGAGTACGTTTTGAGGAGACTATTCCGGCTGGTAGAATAAACAACCGCAATAATCCGCGAAAGTGAAAAATCGGGAGTTTAATTGTAAAAGCTTAACGAAAACTTCGAAGTCAGTTTCGTCAAATAAAAGAGACGATATGATATGATAACCGCTAGAGATAAGCTTAATTTCCTGTTCAAGTGACCGTTATTTTTTCTCTATCCTGCTGTATCATTCATATGACGTAAGGATTACATTGAACGACAAGAGTTATAAACGGATTATTTAATTTTTGATACTGAAAAAGTTTTAAGCCTAGGAGATATGCATCGTAAAAGTAATAATTTATTGTTATCATCGTCGTTTTCTACAACAGATTTTCTTTCCCCTACAATCATGCTAGAAACAAACACTAAATGCTTGGTGTAACGAGAATATTATTATTCCTATTGTAATAGGGGGGGATGTACCTATTCGTCATCTTTTAAATTAAACATTTCTTTTAACATCTTTTTTAAAAAAACACTTTAAAATGACTGATTAAGTAAAGCCAGTAACGTATATCACACGCTAACCATACACAAAAGAAATATAATTCGAAAGGTGTTCTTTTATAAACAAGAATCTAAAATACAGTAGAAATTTAGCAACAATTACAATAATTTCTATAGTGCCTTTCCTATATGATAAATAAACAAGTAATATATATATATGAAAAAAATTTCAGTCAATTCCTACTTAGATTAATTTTTTTTATTTTAGTTACTTTTTGTTAAATAATTACAATTAATATAAATATATATATACATATGACAGAATTACAATATTAAGTGGCAAAATAGAGCTTGGCGACATGGCGACGGATGTGGCGACTTTGGCTACCAAATAGAAATGACAGGACAAATTTAATTAATTAATTAATATTTGAAGAAAACTGCATTAACATCAAGTGTCATTCACTACAAGTTTTAAAAAATGTATAAAAAGTAATTCATTAACGATTGAAAATTTGAACAAGATATATAAATATACTAGCCGCCTTTGGCGACCAGCCGGTTCGCCAATCTTAATGTTTGTTTAAATTTTAATAATTAAATATTTTACGCAATTCCAACTTTAATAGATTCTTCATCAAAATATTTTAAAACTTCTAATTTTGATAGTCATATAATTCACTCATAGTATTATAAAGGCCTTCAGTCATTACGTAATATGTATCTCTAATTTTCTGTTACCTCTCGTAGAATTTATGCTTTAAATTAAAGTTGAAAGAATTAATCTGCAATTAATATAATAATATTTTTTTACTGAAGCAAAGCATTTTTTCATAATATGATTACTGATAACAGAGTCACTGAGCGTTTAAACTTTATGGGCACTAAAGAATATCTTTCTTAATTTATGTAATATCTCAAGAATTTGTCAACGAAATTTTCTCAGATACATCATGAACAGATCGATTAATTAACAATGTTTAATTATAAATGCATTAAACACTAAGAAAATAAAATGAATCGTTTAAAATAATCGATCGAAAACAGGTTTAAAAAACTACTTAAAAAACGATGTACTTAAAACTATAAGAATATACAAAAAAATATATAACTAACATAAATACAATTTAATTACAAAAGCATGCAACTAACCTAAAAATAATTTAAATCATCCGTTGATAATGGTTGTCAGTGTCAACAATCAGAACACAATGCGCATGCGTGAATTTTCAACGCCAGTTACGGTAACGCAAATGCATGAATTTTTCTACGCCAGTTGGGGTAACGCTATGCATATTAGAAATTTTTAATTTCCTTTATTCTGAGTTATTTTAATTCAAAAGTACTTCAGAATGAATCTGAAAGATGGATTAATTAACAATGTTTAATTTTAAATGCATAAAATATTAAGAAAATAAACAGAATCGTTTGAAATAATCGGCCGAAAAATGTTAGCCTCATTACTGTTGGGGAAAAAAAAACTGAAGCCTTACTCATTTGGCGGTGGGGAAAATGGAAGATTATTTTTGGCGGGAAAGTTAGTTTTTAATTAATAATTAAAATTCTAATTAAAAATTCAAAAAAGGGACCTAAGCGCACATTCCCGACATCTAAGGTATACATGTACAAAATTTGGTAGCTATAGGTCAAATGACCTGGCCTGTAGAGCTCCAACACACACACACACACACACACACACACACACACACACACACACACACATTGAGCTTTATTTATAAGTATAGATATAGATTTTTCTTAAAGCAAGCGAAAAAGGGAAAATATTATTCTAAGAACTTCTGTAAAGCAAATGTTTTTATTAAATACTTTTTTTTAAAGCAAGAAAAGAAAGGAAAAAATTATTCTAAAAAATTGGGTAAAGCAGGTGTTCTGTCTTAGAGACGACTTTTCCCTTTCCAGCTCTGTTGCCATGGGGACAGGCGCATGCGCGGTTTGTCTAGAATTTTGATACGTTTCTTTTTTATGAATATATGTTTTTTTAAAGCAAGCGAAAAAGGAAAAAAATTATTCTAAAAAATTGAGTAAAGCAGGGGTTTTTATTAAATATGTTTTTTTTTTTGTTTTTGTTTTTTTAATGAAACGAAAAAGGGGAAAAGTTATTCTATAAAATTGGGTAAAGCAGATGTTCTGTCTTAGAAACAGCTTTTCCCTTTCCAGCTGTGTTGCCATAGAAACCGGCGCACAGCTGTTTATACGTTTATGTTTAGATATTCAGATTTTATAATGTCTAATTAGAGTAACGGTGAATATCAGTGTGTTCGTGTTCGTCAATAAATGTTAATTTTTTTAATAACATGATTAATGAAAACAGAGTCACAACTATTTTCCACGATCAACTGAGAATTATTTATGAAGTTTTAAATGTTAAAAATTTAGAAAAACTCAACATTTTCATAATCTTAGGCCAATTAATCTTGAGAAACCTGCGCGATGATCGGCGTATTTTCTTTGAAACGATTGATGGAAAATCTAAAATTATCCTTTTTTTATTGAATAGTGATATTCAAATTTTCATAAAGCAGTCAGTTTAAGTGATTGATTTAGTTGATTGGAAATTAACTCTTTTTATTTAAAATATTAGTGTTTCAAGAACATTTTGTTAATCGTGATTTCCACAGCAGAAGCCTTATGTAAAATCGAAAATTCGTTATTTATTAGAGCATTTATTGAATCAAGTTACATAAAATATAATCATTTTCTATTTAGACCATTTTAGCAGATCTGTGTCTTACTAAAGGTCTACAAATCAGCTGTGTGGCCCTGATTTGAATGGATATCCTGTTCATATTAAACAAAACTTGCCTTAAAATATAACTGATTTATTGGATTGATAATAGTATAGAGAGTGTAAAAGATCATAAAATAATTTTTCTTGAATTTATTTTTTAGAAAAAGTAATATTTCTTATTTTTTTCATTTCCTACAGACACGTGCCGAAAATTATATTTTTGCAGATTTCATTTCCAAAAAGATTTAATTTATTTTTAATTGGAGCTTTAATCAATGTGATGGCAACACTTATAAAAAAGCTAATTTTTTCCCATGAATGCGAAACGTGCTCGAGCAGCTTAAATTTTATTTTTATTTTGTACGAAAAAAGAATGTTGAAAAATATAGTTAAAATATTTATTTAAAAATTCATTAAAAATAGAAATTTAATTTTAAGGTTAAAACATTGGTATCATTTAAAAGATAAATTTTTGGTCTTTAACTTCATGTAAAAATCTTTTTTGTGCGGTATTATTTTCGGAAGTTATAGCAGAAACTCGCCAAAATTTAGCTTAATTTTTAAATAAATAAAATTCTAATTAAAAATTCGAAAAAATAACCCCCAGGTGCACATTCCCGACCTCCAAGGTATACACGTGCAAAATTTGGTAGCTGTAGGTTGAATGGTCTGGCCTGCAGAGCACCAACACACACACACACACACATTGAGCTTTATTATAAGTATAGATACAGATATGGGGAGAATGTGAACTAATAGTAGGAATTGAAAAAAAAAGCATTCGAATAGCATTAATGCATAATAAACACTAAATACATTCCAGTAATCTTTAGAATATCAGTAAATATATTTGAGTAATTGTAACATATTAAGGTTGAAAACTAGATGGAATTCGAATCCGTTCCTTCACGGAATTATGAAACGCGTCATCGATTTTTTAAAAATGATGGATGAAGTAATGAAGATTAAGGTGAAGAAATATCTTTTTCCCGATCTAAATGATCTATATATTACAGAAAGTTTTTTTTTTTTGTTTAATGATGAATGTTCGATCGATATAGAAGTTCTATGGCCAAGGAACTAAAAAATTGTATCGAATAAAAATTGTAAATATTGAATTTTTTAATAAAATTTTTAAGTAGTCCATGTTGTTAAATTAACAGTAATTGTAATTTTGAAGTTAAAAATGCATTAAATGATTAAATGTTCTTTACTTTACTTCAGCCCAAGAAGCTTCAAATATCAAGAAAGTGATGGGGTCAAGTCGAGGCGAAGAATTTAAATTAGGAATACCTTTTTGTTAATATGGGATATCTGTCCGTTTCAAACTGACATTAATAAAGATAGCCTATGCATCACGGATATTATAAAAAGAAATTTTTGTGCAAGAGAATGTCAAAACGTTTCTCCAGATTCTTTAAACATTGTTTTTATAAACCAATATAAATGGTATTTTGATAATTGTTAAATCTAATAAACTTTCTTTTAAATTCAAAACAATGCAACTGAGATATTTTATTCAAAGTTAGAGAAAATATTAAGATCTGTAACTGTTCCAAAACATATGGAGACTAAACAAAAAAATTTTAAAGTTTTAATAAAAGGACGGCACTGAAAAATAAATATTTCTATCTACGAAAAAAATAAATATTGGGTAGATTATTTTACAAGTTCCATTTCACCTTCCATCTAATCATCGAATTTACATAATACAATAGATTCTTTTAAAAGCCAAAGTGCATACAACCAATCAAATATTATCAGAAAAGATTTTTCTCTCGCGTGAAAAATTAATGTAACGGCACACGATAATAAATGCTAGGATGGAAAACTTCTAAATTAACTTAAAATACATAAATAAAAAAACAAGATACATTTATGTCATATTTCAAATATTTTGACATTCCAAAACGATTCATTTAAAAAAAAACTGAAATAGTCTCGGTTACTTTGGAAACATCCGATCATCTTAAGAATGTACAATACTAAAAAGAAAAGAAAATGACGTCACGAGTTATCAGAGAATAAATCTGCCAGATTCGCTATAGAACTAAGAGCTCGTGATGAAAGTTAATAATTTAATTAAAAAGAGATCATAATTAACGGAATTCTTTCCAGAACGATTACTATAAATGAACATAATGTTAAAATATTCACCCATTTGAATGTACTAATGCGATTTAAATACACTATCTTTCATTAATCGAGATCTGAAACATATAATCATTACATCATCGAACATAAAAATATTACAGCTTAAAAGATGCAGCAACCATATGCAGCGTGTAAATTATCATTATGAATTTCATTCGTCAGCTTTAATTCGCTACATATTAGATTGAGTAGTTTCTAGATTATTTTTTTTAAATTTATATAATTCTCTAAAATTATTTTTTTTAAAAATGGTTCCTTGATCACTCAGATTATAAATTTAAAAAAAAACTTGTTTGTTCTAATGTATTTAGAAATGAAGAAATTAATGTTGGTGTAGAACGAAAAGTAGTGACTTATAAGAATCACTTTAAAAAACCTTTATTAAGAATGTTTTTATACTTATGATTGTATCTTCAACGAAATGTTCTGAACATTCTAACTTAAAGCATTCTTATAAGACACTGAATTTCAGAATTTCAATTTAACATACATCAATGCCAGTTTACCAGGATTGTTAATATAAATTCCGAGTTCGAGAAACTAAACAATTATGAATCCTCCTTATATATGCAAACAATAAAAATCTTAGGTAAAATTTAACACTTAAGAAAGAATTTAATCGCTACCCAATTTTGTGCTTTATTATAATATCGTAATTAAATCCTGATTCAAACGCATAGCAAATAACTAATTCCATTAAAAAAAACTACACAAATTTATTTCACACTTTCTAATATCTAGAATATGCATAACATCCAAATTTAGCCTATAAAAAATCAATTTTCTTTTAAAAAAAATTATATTACAGAGCATAAATTCCTATAATTTCTAACAAATAGTTAAAAATAATCATGAAAAATACAACCTAAAAGTAATACAACCGTAATACAATAAAAAACAATAGAAATAAAAATCAATAACAGTTAAAACAAACAATAGTACAAATTAAAAAAAGAGTCACTAAAAAATAAAAGGCTGAAATTTTAAAACAACGAAAAAAAAAAATGCGATGCCGTTTTAATAAGTTGTCTAACAGAAAATTCAAATTCTAACAGAAAATTCAAAATACAAGCGCGAAATTTAAGCGGTAGAAAATATTTTATGTAACCGCATCAATATCGCTCAAGTTTTAATAACTCATTCCCTTCTGCCCGATTAATCCATTTTGTATTAAATATTACTGGCGAAATGTTTCTGCTCAGCAAAACAGAATTTAATGTATTTTTTTAAAATTTATCATCGAATTTCAATATGAACAATCAAGTTTCCAGAAAAATCTATGAAATGTCATTACTCTTAAGTTGTTAGATTTTTTTAAACAAGTAACAATTTTTTGTGTCAAAATAAGCTTACAAAACATCAAAAAAAGTATAAGCAAGCACTTTCTTAGCAAAAGTAATTGTTTAAAACAACAAAATTGGACTTACCTTGCCATTATTTTCAAACCTTTATAAACACGCTCCTCGTATGCTCCGCATGAGACAACACTGTAACTGAGAGTTACAGTCACAGTTAGAAACCTGCCGGCTGGTGTGGCTCCATTATCAACTGCGAGGGAAAAAGAACGTGGGGAGAAAGGGAGGGGGAGAGGGGGGAGAAAAGAAAACAGAAAAAAGAGGAATAAACACTCGAGTCAGAACTAGAAAGAGAAAAAAGGAGTCTGCTAGGGTTGTCAGGCAGTCGTTTAATCAACGGCTCGTTCACTGCTAGTATGTGTAGCAGTTCTGTTCTATCTTCGCGGTGTTGTTACTTAGCGCCAAAATTGTGTGTTGTGTAATACCCACTCTATGAACGTTAGGATTATGACATAATTGAATGAGAAGTAAAAAAACAGCAAATCGATATTTCAAAGCCATATGTTTCTAATCGAAATAAATCTATTTATAGAATTCTTTGAAAAATACAGATGAATTCTTTTTTTATTTTATTTTATTCCTTTAAATCAAGCATGCGCATTTCATTCACAATTTTTGATGACAAGAATATTTTTAAAGAGTAATTTATAGTATTATAATCATTGTTTGAGACGCTGTTATTTATTATTTGGGGAATGTTAAATGATTATAAAGGTTTAAATGGAAGTTTATTTGCGCTTCTAAACAGGGGGGGGGGGAGGGAATTCTATTTCATTCTTCAATAATTTTTTTTCTGCATTTTCTTTTATTATATTAAAAAAAAAAAAACTTTTTGGTCACTTCAAAATATTCCCCAAAGATTTTTTAAAAGGATTCTTTTGAATGAAAAAAATTATCTGATTTATTAGTTTAATAAACACAGGTGATTTAACAGTACACATATAGATTGTTTTAATGTTGAAGATTTCAAAAATATTTTGCTAAAATAAAAAAAATTGTAAACATTTTTTTAATATTAAAATATCATAAAATATAATGGTGAAGAGTTTAAAACGGAAACAATGACTTTCTTAAACATGTGTTTATTCTCTATATTTAGCACTAAGTAAAAAAAAAACAACAATTCATCTAAACTTTAAATTTTAAAATAGAAGCATTCCTATACAAAAATAACACACACGGAGGAAATTTCACCAGATTATTATCATTTCTACAAAAGCACTTCATGAGCATTCGCTTACTTGTCCTTGAAAATGAAACGTGTATTTCGTCATTATGTCTTCACACAAACAATAAGAACAGAGCATGCGTAAAGCAGTCCCGTACCTGCCATTCATTCGCCAACTAATATTTTGGACTAAGTTGAAAGGAACGAAAAATGATGTCACTTCTCTGAAAGAGGAATCCGAATTAAGTGATGGCTAACGATTAATTTTGAAGCATCAAAAACTAAACAAAAATGTGGGTGTGACGAAAGAGCGTTTTTCAATAGGACTATAAGAAAAGGTTTTTTATTAACTCACTTCATTATTCTGTAACAGAAAAAAAATATAGAGAGATTATTTGGAATCAAATTGTTTGCCGTAGCAAAAACATGCATGTAAAATTAAAAAAAAAATGTTAGGATATTAAGAGAAAGAACAATAACTTACTTTTAAAAAAAAACAATGCTCAATTTCAAAATTTTCAATATCAATTTTTTTTAAATCAGTTTTGATGATCAATTTAGCATTTTCTAATTAGATATTCACAACAGTTTAATAGACAATACATTTTTGATTGTTACATCAATCTATAAAATCAAACATTAAATAAAAAAAGTTTTTTTTAAAAAACACTTTTATCATTACACTAAAAAAACCAATTTTTTAAATAAAAAATACGAATCGAATAAAAAATTGTAAAAGCGGCAAACGTAGATAGAAGTACTTTAGATAAGTTTAAATCGTATTCGCGTTCATATGGAATATAATTTTAATACAATAGGTCTTTGTATTCATTGTAGATTTATAGCCTCACACTTTTAAGACTTTTATTTTGAACTCTAGAATTTGGGACAATTAATTAAATGATTAATTTTTCATTAATAAAAAAATTAAAATAAATCAAATCGGTAGCTGTTCCTGATATAAATCGCTAATCGTCTACTTTTAATAATACTATTCTTTTTACGATCTTCTAGAATTTTGTTCTGGTAACAGTTTTTAGCTATGCATTCGTGTTCTTAAACAATAAAAAAATTATTAAAATAAGGAAATAAATTTTAGGGAAATGAAATTTGCGTCACTCAAAAGCTTTTCTAATAAGCTGATTTTGGATATGGTATAAAAATTGTTTTTTATAGGATTTCATAACATCGCGGAAAAAACCCGAAACGTTGCTTGCTTATAAATCGTCTGCATCTAATCAATTATTTCTTAAATTCTGAATTCATTAAATGGAAAGGAAAAGTGCACGGATGGGAATTGATATCATTGAAAGATATAATCTCAAGTTTTAAGATGATATAAAAACATTTCTTGTGGAATAATTTGTTCCGAAATTATTTTGAAAATTAGTAGAATTTAGTGGTCAGTAAATATTCAAAAAAATTTCTTTCTTATGGTTACATTACAGCTTTTTTACCGCAATAAGAAAATAGTATTTAAAACATATTATGTTTTTATTATTTTCTACTTTCTAGTTTTGAATGTATTTCTTAAATCATGGTTACAAATATTGTGGAATCTGAAATTAATATTTCTCAAATTAATTTCTATATTACGATGCACCTGTCAAATTAATTTTTAACTAAATTAATTAAGATCTCTAAAATTATTAAAATATTCTATCTAACTATACACAATTTCAGAATACTAGCGCTTGAGGAAGTAAAACAAAACTGGTTTACAAAATTCTTTGCTTATAAACATAAAACATGAGGAAATAAAAAATAAAAAAAGAGGCATGTAAAAAATTTGTCAAAAATGTAACCTACAATGAAACAAAATTTTAGTATGTTTGTTTATTTTCTAGCCCTTTTATTAAAGATAAAAAGTGGTGATAAGGAATTTTTGATCGTTTATTTAATAATTTAATAAATTAGAATTAAATTAGATTCAAGTGATCGGGCACGTGATTAGACGGGCAAAAGTTCAAATTTTGAATTCATGTACGCAACACAATTGTGGCTCTTAAAGTAAAAGAACAATAATTCTTTCGTTGTTTCAAATCATTTATATTTCATTTTATATATCGAGCTTCGGGTTTTGATTAATAGCAAAATCATTAACATTCGTTAGCATTATCAGAGTGAATCCAATTTAAACTGTTTCGACGTTATTTGAGCTTATAATTGAGTTAATTAAGTCATTCATATTTTTTTTTTTTTACAAATCAATTATTCTATATGTACATTAAGGGTATTGAAAAAAACTTTTGTTGCATGAGTGAAATATATGACACGATAAAGAAAGAATGTTTATATTCCATATTTCACAATACATGATAAATTAGGTTTGTTAAATAAAAATAGTTAAAAAAACGTTTCTTTGCAACAATCGTCTTTCTTTTTCTTATCATAGCAGGTGAAATGCGAGTAAAAATGCATTTTTTATATGTATACAAATAATGCGGAAAATAAACACTCTAATTGATAATACTACTGAAGACATGACTTTTTTTTTAATATTGATTGCATAATTAAATGATATATACAATTTTGCTTATTATATGACTAGAAGTGTCCGTTTAGACTGGCTTGATTTTGATTCAGTAATTGAAATCTGTTTCTCACAGATTAACTAACGAATTTTGTATTAAAAAATGTCATGCATATTGATATAATGTAAATACTAAAATATGAACAAATATGTAAATTGGTTTACATATGGCTTATGACGGCTAAATACGCTTGGTTTATGATCGTAGCACCAAATCTGCAGTTATATATCAAATTTTAAATGAGATCCATGTACAGGAAATCAATATGTTCCTCAAATTATGTTCGAGCATACTAACTCAAAAATAAAATAATTAGAAGAATTAAATCTTATACTATTCGTTTCAATATCTTGAGACACTTTTCGATGATTCTATCTCACTAAAGGATGAAACGTGGAAGAATGAGTGCATTTCCGGAATTAACTTTATTGCTAAATATAAACATCTCCTCCTTCCATCTTTTCTCTCACCCCTATTTTGTCGAATTAAACACATCTTAACGCATGCGCAAAAGCGCGGACAGTTTTAGAATCCGTTGGCAAACAATATATGGGTTTTATCATCATTTGCTTATAAAATTTTAAACCAAATCCGTCTATTCGTAAATACGTGAAAACTGGAATTCAAAAATATTTATAATGTGTTCGTATCACCTGTTCTAGTTTTGCATACATTTTCGTCTCCCAATGGAACGAAAACTGCTTACACAGTTGTTTTCACTATATTTTCTAAGCATACAACATGTGTGTGGAACTAGATGCACACACATGTTGTGTTCAAAAAAAAAAAAAAAAAATCACACAAAAAAAAAAATCGAATAAAGAACAATCTCATTGTTTTTCCCACCTTAGTTTCAAGTCTTTAAATTCTTAAAAATAATAATGAAATATTGTTAATTATTTTCTTATGTATAATTGGGATCTGCTGTTTTAAATGCCGGCTCTGCTTATCGTAGGCGAATTTTTTAAACAGAAAGTGTAACTACAAACTGCAGAGCTGTGCGATACCGTTAATATTTCTTGTCAATTCATTCCATCAATTCATCAACGTCGCTACTCGTGCTCGAGGTGCTCCACTTTCTTTGTGTAGCGGATCTTACCATATGATACGCAACGTCAATTTTATCTACTTCATTTTGTTGATACTCTGTCAAGCCTGACGACAGTAGCATGAATCCGCATAATTTTCATTCCGGTTCACGCTTCTTTTGGCTTGGGAAGAATGGAATTTCAGATGGAAGCCGTGCTTTGTTCCCGACAGAAGGGAATTCAAAAAATATATAGCTATCAGGGTAAATGCATACATACAAAAAATAGTCAGAGAAAATAACTAACAGGGTAAATGCAAACATTAAAAAATGCCACAGAAGAAAACAAGTTAGAGAAAAGGAGAGGGGAGGGGGGAAGAAATTCGAAACTCTAATCCGGAACATCTTAGTATTTCTCCCCTCCCCTTTCCTTTTCTCTAACTTGTTTTCTTCTGTGGCATTTTATTTGCCTATCTTCATAAGACTTTTTAAAAATTTACTCTTTAATTTCAGCATCAATAAAGCACATATAAAAAAGTATGCACGTGTATAATGAAAGTAATAGTTAAAGAAATAAAAAGCATTTCGATATGATTTTAATTTTTTTAAAATTTAGAGAAAAAAAATTTATTTGGAAATTAAATTCATGTAAATGAAAAAGTAATTTCTTTTAAATTTTAAGCGACGTAAAAATGGTTTTTGTACTACAATAACGTAATCCAAAATTATTGAAGAAAACGTTACGATGTCTATTAATTTTTGGTTAAGACTCTAATCAAAAAAAGTTTAAGCTTTTTTTAGTGAGGACCTATTTTTGTTGAAGTAACTGTGTACCAAATTTGGTAATTTTTGGTTGTCCAACCAGTGGCATTTTTAGGTATTTATCGGTCCTAGGTACTGTACACTATCAGGCCTCTGTTTTAACAAGATGATCAATTTAATTTTATATTTCCGCAGATTTTTAATATGCTAACAATTTATTTTAAATTAATCTTTTTTCACTTTATTAACATTGTGAAAATATATTTGTCTTTTTATACTGTGATTCCAATCTAACCTGCATCCATGTTTTAACACCTTATTTTTGCAACAGAAATTTGGTGTTTATAATTATTCTAATAACTAAGTGAATGTAACGAGAAAGAGCTGCCCGATTATGCTTAAATAAATATTAATATATTATCATTCATAGAATTTCATTTTTTCATATTTATTTATTTGGCAGATAGAAAAAGAAGTTTTTTAATCATCTTGCTGCGACACCCTGTCATATTAATAAGCTTCCAGGTTCGTCTAGTTGAAAATCCGCTACTGCGTCCAAGGGCCTATCCTTTAGAAAGAAGTTTAGATAGTTTTTTTTTGCTTTATATGTGTTAATTACCATATCATGCAACATACTGTATCCCTCTAAAAATATCAAGACCGACGGGACATTTAAAGCAATGAGAATTTTATAAAATCGGATTCGAAAGAGTTAAATGCCTGAGAGATGCCATCTTAAATTTAAATTGCAGAATTGCATAGATTTTGATTATCTAAATATTAATATTTTGATGAGAAGAACGTAATTGGCTGAGAATATTGGATTTTTTAATTGAGTGACCAGGTTTTCTGAGTTTCAAGTTTATATACCCACATGATATTTATTAGGATTAGTATAATATTTGTATAATAAAGTTGGATCGATAGATTATTGAGAAAATATATTTGATATTTACTTTACAATGAACTATTTATTAATATCTTAAATACTCGGAGATTTCGGGACACTTAATACAAATCAGAAGTAAAAAATCGATTAGATTGTGCCATCTAATTCCTGACAGTTAGTTAGTGAAATTTTTTGAGAAAATGCATGAACTAGCGGAAGTGATTTCCCCGAAACATTCTCGCATACTCTTCAATCAGTGTATTTGTGTATCATTAACTACATGCCCTTGGCGATCAATAGTTACGAAAGAGCCTATTAGAGTTGCAATCTCCGGCAATTAATCGCTGAGGTGTGAATAATGCACAAGTATCAGTAAACCGAATTTGTATTTTAAATCCCTTTCTTTCCGATCGATTGAAACCAAAATTTGACAGATATTTAGAATTGTAATCACAAGACAAATAATTAATTAGAATTATGGTCGCAAGATACATAATTAGAATTGTAGTCACAAGACATATAATTAATTAGAATTGTAGGCACAAGACACGTAATTAATTAGAATTGTAGTCTCAAGACACGTAATTAATTAGAACTGTAGTCACAAGACGCATAATTAATTAGAATTGTAGTCACAAGACGCATAATTGATTAGAATTGTAGTCACAAGACACATAATCAATTCATATATTTAAGTCACCATGTTTTTGAGTTATCGCTCTTATGTGCAGGCAAAAGTACAAATTGACAGACTTTAACCCATTGACTAATTAACTCAAAATTTATCTATGATCTGCTCTTTAAATATATTTAGCTTTTTATTCTTTGGTAATCATAGTTGTAACTATTTTTTGAACAATCAGGTGGACAGGCTGAATGGATATCGTTGAAATTTTTATAAAAATCTACATATTTAGTATAAGGATCACTAAATTAGGACCAAAAGATAACCGAATTTCATTCATCTAGTTCAAAGCGTTTCAATTCATCTAGTTGTTTTGATTTATCTTAGTTACAGACAGACAGACATGTTTCTGAATCATAAAGGATTGAAATGTGGAGATTCGTCAACATCTCGATTTGGAATTTTTCGATGATTACAATGCTTTCTCTTTACATATTTGGTGTATCAGAAAGTAAAAAATAAAGGCATCTTGAATGTTTTAAAAGAATAAGAAAAAAATTTATTTATTGTTGGTGACAATTATATCTTTATTACCGAGCAGGAATTTCTAGTAACACAGTTAACAACATTTTACAACCATGTTATTTAAACATCGAAACAATATGTTTTTAATTTTGTTACTATCATATTTTGTAAAATGATTTGATAAATTATTTGTTATGAATGGTTTTTCCGATTGGAGTTATACAATTTTTTTTTGTTTCCCTTAATAGTTACAGTATCACCAGCATTTATAATGTTTACAAATTATTGAAATAATCAATGAATAAAGTTGATTTTATATGTGAGATTCAGATCGTATCATATAAAAAAATTTGAAATTTTTTTAAAAATAAATCTATAGATTTTTGTGAGTTATTTCAACAATGATCCATTATAGAATCTGTTATAGACCCATTATAGAATCTATAGATTTTAATACTAAGAGACATTTTTTTTATATAACTGCGACTTTCAAATGTTTGAATTGAAGAAAGCTTTATCTCAGTGTCGAAATACTTCACCTGGACCAGACGGTATTTCATATCATATGCTTCGTCATTTAAATGAAGATTCGCTCTATAATGTCCTTCGTTTATTCAATCGCATTTGGAAAGAGAGAGTATACTCTACACAATGGAGAGAAGCTATTGTAATCCCTATTTTAAAACCCGGAAAGGAGAGTACAAACCCTATGAATTACCGTCCCATTGCACTTACCAGCTGTTTATCCAAAACCATGGAATGGATGGTGAATGCAAGACTGATTTATATCCTGGAGACACAAAATTTGCTTCCACCTCATCAATGTGGATTTCGTAAGAAACGCTCGACTGTTGATAATGCTATTTATCTGGAGACGCAAATTCGCAATGCCTTCCTTCAAAGAAACCATTTAGTCTCGGTTTTCTTTGATATTGAGAAAGCCTATGACCGAACATGGCGTCATGGCATTTCGCAAATATTGAAGAGATTTGGTTTTAGTGGTAACTTACCTATTTTTATACAAAATTTTTTGTCTTTTCGTAATTTTAAAGTTCGCATCGGATGTACATTGTCCGATTCTTTTATCCATTCAGAGGGGGTTCCCCAAGGCAGTGTTTTGAGTGTAACATTGTTTATTCTCCATACATCTAATACACTTTTAGAATTGCCCCATTCTGTCAAAGGTACTCTCTATGTGGACGACCTGCAAATCTCTTGCCAGGGATCATCTATACAATTAATCGAAAGGCAACTTCAAATCGCTATTAATAGCATTCTTGCATGATGTGAAAAGAATGGCCATACCATATCACCTACCAAAAGTTATGTTGTACATTTTTGTAGGAGAAGAGCCTTGCATCCAGACCCTGATCTTCGCATTCACAATCATTCCATACCAGTTATGAATGAAGTACGATTTCTTGGGATAATTTTTGATCGCAGGCTGACCTTCCTTTCCCACATTTTGTGTTTGCGTAAGAGGTGTGAAAAATTATTAAACATACTAAAAGTATTATCTAACACCTCATGGGGAGCAGACCGTACTTCTCTCCTTAAAGTTTATGAATCTGTAATTCTTTCTCGTATTGATTATGGTTGTACTGTGTATGGTTCTGCATGTGTTTCTAATCTGAAAAAACTCGACCCTATCCATCATTCTGCCTTAAGAATTTGTTCGGGTGCCTTCCGAACATCTCCTGTTGATAGCCTTTATGTGGAGTGTCATCAAACTCCTCTCCTTCTCAGGCGGCAGAAATTATCAATTAATTACTACTTGAAAATCTTGTCAATACCCAACCATCCTTTGAGATCTCAGTTTGCAAATCAGTCTCTCGACAGACTTTATAACGCCCGTTCTTCTAGAATACGTCCCTTCCTCGATCGCACCAAAAAATGTTGCTAGACACGTGTTTTAATAGTTTACAAATCCAGCAGGATACTATTCATCACTATCCACCTTGGAATGTACCCTCTGTCTGACTCTTGAATCCATTTGACTATTTCAATAAGAATACCACTCATCCAGTTGTTCTGCAACAAATCTTTTATTATCATCGTTCTCAATATTCTGATTATAGAGCTGTTTTCACAGATGGTTCAAAAGCAGATGAACATGTGGGTTTTGGAGTCATTATTAATGATGTCAGTTATAGTCGCAAAATTTCTCCCTTGAGTTCAATTTATAGTGCAGAAGCAATGGCAATCCTCCATGCTCTGCAACGTATATCTTGTAGTCAGTATAAAAAATTCTGTATTTATAGCGACAGTATGAGTGTATTACAGCAACTAGAAAATATTGAAAATGCCACTCACTCAATTTTATTCAATATCATCGATACAATCTCCTCATTGATAGACAGAGACTATAATATCCTCTTCTGTTGGACTCCCAGCCATATCGGTATTCTAGTCAATGAGAAGGCAGATACTGCAGCTCGAACGGCTTCTGTTGCTTTGGACCATTCAGTCCCTCTAGCAGACATACGTAATTCCGTGAAGAAATATATCCTTGCAAAATGGCAGGAAAGATGGGATTTGCAAATTAATAACAAGCTACATTGTATTAAGCCTATTATTGCATTGTGGCCCATTCTTCCTAATCGAAGATTCGATGTTAAATTGACGCGCCTTCGAATGGGACACACCCATTATATCCATAAACACTTGCTCTCTAAGGATTCTGCACTAATGTGTTCAACGTGCAACGAAAGTAACGGGGCATTGTTAAAACTGTAGACCATGTTTTAACAATGCCCCGATTTTAACCCTTCACGTTTACACTATTTTAAAACAACCCTTTTAGACTTGAAACACTTAGTGGGTGAAAGACCCACCCAAATTTGTTTCCTTTCCTAAGAAATATAGGTATCTTACCTCTAATTTAGGTTTTAACCCATGTTTTTACTGTTTTTTGAGATTCTCACACAGTTTTTAACTCTTTTTAACAGTTTGGCTTCATTTGATTTTTTAAAGAAAAGCTACAACATTATCTAAAACTTTCGATTAATAGTAATTTTCATTACTTATTTTAGTCTTTTTTAAATGGTTCCATATTTTAATCTTGTGTTTGGCGCAGCATAGCCGACACCGGCTTTTGTGCCATAAAACACCAAATTCCAATCCAATCCAATCCTATAGAATCTGTTCATATGACGTCACAGTCATAAGAAAAACGTAAATGCTTCCGTCATCTGACTACCAACTTCTTGTTGTTTTATGCTGCTTTATGACGTATTTTTTTTTTCTTCCTTTTGCAAGATGAGCAATAAATGGCAAGATTAAATTGGCATGACACATTTGACGTATATCAAGAGTGCATCAATTGACACAAAGAATTAATTAATAATTTCTTAACGTAGAATTAATTTCTTGAATTAATACATGCATAAGTTAAAAATTATTTTTATAATAATTTAATATTGACTTAAAACTTTTTGCTTCCTGTAGATTTATTTTCTTTAATTTCGACAGCATATTTTTGTTCCAAAGAAATCAGAAAAACAAAAGTTGATGAAATTTTAATGAGAACAAAAATTCAATTGAGCATATAAACAACTGAAAAAGACTCATCGATTCTAGAAAAAGATATAGTAATTTCATACTACTATTTTAATTGATTTAACGTCTGTGTCAAGTAATTTATTTTAATCTAAAGTCATTTGTGCAGTACAAATGCATTAATTGAGATTAATAAAGAATGATTTCAATTTAATTTACTTGATTTTGATCTCGTTTTGAATCATGGATAGTTATTTTGAAGTTAATCAAGTAATTGCAACGGTCTTTTTTTTTAAATTTTACTTTTAATCTTCTTATCAGTTTTTATTAAAAAACAATTTCTTATCTAGGTTCATTAGATATTGAAGGATTTAAAGTTCATAAAATGGAATTTTTGATTGATCTTTTTCAATCGATTAAAATTTTGAAATAGCTCAGAATCGTGGGAAATTAGACCTTAAACTTGGCAGTGGCGCAATAATTTATTTAAGCTTATAACTAACAGGTCTTCACTTATCTTCTGTTTTTACTTTTTGCTTTCTTATATGTTAAATATTGAGTAAATACTGCATTCTCAAAAAATTTGAACTCGAGATTTTTGAGAATTTCCACGTTTCAGACCTCTTTGTGTTCGAAAAACACGTTTTATACATTATGTTTATCTGTCAGCATCAAAATTAAAATGATTTGAGCTAGAAAGATGAAATTTGGTATATGGTCTCTACTCCAAATTTTTCCTTTTTCTTTTCTTTTCTTGTTTCTTTTTTTTCCCCGTGAAAATCTAAAGGGTTGCTCAGATACAAGTGAACTCGATAATTGGAAAGCATGAAAAGCTAGATCGGTAAAATTTGGTACATAGTTTTAAAATGTAGGTTCATATCAAATTTTGAACGAAATCCGTCAAATTATTGACCAGGTATATTTATTCGGTTTACCATCTTTCAATCAGTATCAAAAAGTCGTAAATGCAATGACATAAATGAATGAAATTCGGTATTTGATCTTGTGATAAAAAAAAAATATCGCCAAGTCAAATTTTGGTTTCAATTGGTTGAAAAGAAAAGACATCCAAAATACATATTCCATGGTAGATTCAATAAACAATCATTGTTACTCAACCAATAGAACATTACAGTTAATTTTATTCTTTTCTCTTCAAATCCTAGCCATGGTACATTAATCTAAGAGCTGGTATTTTAATTTTAAGGCATTCTAAATATTCCTTTACATTTTTGAGAGGGTATTTTTCAGCATTTCTTAAATGTATAAATCCTGAGTTCCACAACTTGTGTGGAAATTCTATCCTCGTATTACGAGTTGATGTTTTCATATTATGTGTCTATTTATTGTACTCAACAATTCCTAGCATCTTCATGGCAATATCTTACAATTATAGTTCATGTCTTACTTTATATTTATAAGCTCATTCTCACTAAAACCATTTTTTGGATCAAAACTTAGTAGCTAATCGCACAATGTAAATTCGTATTAAATCATCTTAAGGTATCCGACTGGGGTCGGAACCTTTTTTTCTAAATATGCTTCAAATGCTTGTTTTTATTCTAGGTTTAGTTTGAATGGGTAACAAAATAATGAAAAATATTCAAAAATAAAAAATATTTTAATAATATTTTGAAAAAAAGGAACAATTGTTGAGAAAAACAAAAAAATTAACTGTTATGCCTACAGTCGTAGAGAAAAAAATTACTAGCAGATATTAAAAAAATGTTAGAAGAGCATTGTAATAACCAATATGCATGCTTTGAACTAAAATGTTTTGAATATCTTGAATGTATGTTGAGATATGTGCCAAAACAATTATTAACAAGAATTTTTTGAAAAAAATGTGTTCTATTTGTCTATGAATAACTGTAAAATGTCTAAAACTGCATTTATATCTTAGTTTTTAGTTCAGAGCATTCAAAATAATGTATAAAATAATTATAGAAAATTTCATAAAAATATATTCAGAACATTTTGAGATATTGTGTTTACGGTAATCGATAAAGTGAAAAAATTGAATTCTTCAGAAAATGCTTTTAAAGTTTATATTTTGAAAAAAAAGCAAAATTATTGTTTTTCAATGTGTCTAAAACTTTCCTGATTTATAATTTGGACCTTCCTTTATATCATCCTTTACAGATTTATTCTTTTTAGCTGTTCTTTTTTTTTTTTTTTTCGACAGTTTTACTGAAGCTGAAAAATGTCGTATCGAATCGGCTACTCTGTTATCATGAATGATGATGAAGTCTTTCACTTGTTCTGGTTCTACAAGTACACATAATTTCTCAAATACTGGTAATTGGCCCAGAATTGTAAATTAAAACTTCAATATAAATGCCTAAACGAAGAGTTTGCAATTCAACAACTGTTTCTTTGGGCACAACATTCCACAATATACCGTTAAAACTTTCATTATAGTTCTGTGTTTTCCGTGTAGGCATTTCTGCAAAAATGTTTGGTCACACAGTTCCATATATGCTACTTTTATTTTATTTATAATGGTTGATGATAGACCTGGTTTCTTTCCCTGAAGTTCAAATTTGGCTCTCTGAAACTTACACCAACTATCTGGTCCTTTAAGGCATTGGCAATGCACTGGATTATTGGTGCCGGAACAGAAGTGAAAAAAGGAGGCAATGGTGCTGCTTTGTATTTTTCCAGATTTCCCACATTACTGCGAATGGCAATTCCGTAATAGTTTTGTAGTCTATCAATAAATGTGTCGGTTAACTTTCCTTTGCTTATCTGTTCTATCTGTCCTTGCAATCAGGACAGCAAAGTAAAGAAAATATATTAAATAAAATCGATAAATCAATTATGCGATTTCCTGTAAAGTTATTGCTGATATCCGTGTTAAAAACATCAGCATAAGGAGAGCAGCCAAATTTCAGCTTCGATTTACTAGTTGTAGTGACACTTGTAGATGATGCACTCACCTCACCACTTTGAGTAAATCGATTACCATGGAAACTACGTTTCTTGGAACGTTTTGATCTCGTTTTTGGCACGATCAAACCAGAAACAGATTTAGAGTAGAGCAAAAAGTGATTTGGAGTTGAAAAGAGCCCGTAAATAATTCACTTGAGAAGCTCTTAATAATATGGAGAAAATAAACAAACAGAACTTCAGTACAATACATTTGCTGACAATTTTGATGAAAGAAATTAAAAATAATACCTACATATATTTATTTATTTAAAAATAAAACTAAATACTAACAAATCAAAACTCTTTATTTACTACGAAAAAATACATTTCGCACTGTATAGTAGTAAATGTTTTAGTTATAAGTTTAATTCAAATTAAAGTAACATTAGCGTGGCTTCTGTTGTTGCAGATTAGATGGCGCATAACTTATATTAGGATTGTAAGGTGTTGCTTTTAACAGAATGCCTGTTGAATTGGGAGTCATCTGCGAAACGGTGTCTAAGCGAGTCTTTAATGTTATTCATCTCTGTAAATAATGACTCACAGTTATAAGTAGATGAACATATGGTTCAAACAGCACGAGCCAGCTTCTTCAATCAGTTAAATGTGTCTGGAATCGAATTGCATGTTTCCAAAATTTCGTTGTTGGCATTTTTACTGATATTGCTTGTTAATCCTTCTGCTTCAATCTATTCCAATTTTTCTGTTTCAATAAATTTTTCAATCCATATAATCAGTTGCATTTCTAATTCTTCAGTTTCCAGCCAATCGAATTGGGGCAAATTTAGGTTATCAAATATAGTTACATCGGAGTACATAACAAACTTCCGATAATTCTTTGAACTGAGAAAATATCGCTGAAAATTCCTTGATTAAAGAATCATTTACCGAAATAAATTCTATAACTTTTTCTTCGTCTGGTTTCTCATGTACATCTAAATTTTATATATAATATTGATATTCTTTTTCAAGTTTAAGAAGTGATATTTTTGAAATTTTTTTCAAGTTTGTAGTTTCTTGTAATAATATCGTTTCTGAAAACACGCAGTTTAGCGACAAAAGCGCGAATAAAATCCATCATGACGACAATTTTTTTAATTTGTGCCTTGGAGCTTTACTTTCAATTCATTGAAATGTTGACATATGTATGTAAAAACCATCAATTTTGAAAGCCACATAATATCCAACATTCAATATTGTTCAATTTCCCCCTCATTTTGCAGAAAAAGTCTTCTTCCAAGCAGTCAACAAACCTTTGAAGAACGTTCCTCAACCAGCGAACATTATTTGTTTGCTCTGTTCCCCCCCTCCTCTTTCAAGATGCGCAGTAGATTCGAAAAAGAAATGATGTTGTACACTTTGCTTTTTGTCATATGAGAATAAATTTACTTCATATTATTCCGACTGGGTAAAAATCGTCAAATTTTACAAAAATGATGAGAAAGATTTTTAATACGTAATATTTAAGTTTATTCTTTTAACCTTCCAATTATTCTACATTCTTTAGAAATAAAGTTACAGCCATTTAAGTTAGTATAGTGCGTATATATTTAGTTAGTATAGTCAGAATTATTTGACGGCACGTCTATACCTTATTGAACACTTCTGTTCTAGATAATCATAATAAGTTTTACAAAATACTAGTGAAAAATTCGTATTTTGTCTTTACTTTGGAATTAAAAATGTCACAAATTTGCCATTTATCAACGAAGTTAATTCATATGACGCCTTTGTTACGTGATAAAATTATCTACACATTGTCCGGTTATCTAGCCAGGTCAATCAGTTCCCCCTTCCCTTTTTCTGTAAGATGCATAATGGATTGCAAAATGTATTCAGCGTGATGAATTTGATGTGCATAATGTGAATCTGAATTGCTGGTATTATATGTCCATTTCTCTACTGTTGTGAATCATTGATCATATATTGGCCATGTGATGACTTCCCCAAACTTCTTGCTGGCATATCTGCTGTCATATGAAATGTACAAAGAAAGATACTATAACAGTGTATTTATCAGTAATAATTGCTTGCATTTTTCTTTTACAGTAGAATCTGCTCCCACAGGGAGCACCTCGAAAATGAGGATGCGGAGCTCCTGGTATGGCTATTGGTTCTCGCAGGAACCAACTTGGTGAGTACAGAAAGAAGTGGGGTTTAGCTACCTGTCATCAATGACGGAACACACTTCCTGAGGGAAGGGTCGTGCCGTGACCGATGATAGTCCTTGAGACTCAACCACAGTTTCCGCCAGTCTTGTTGTCGTGGTGGTACAATTAGTTTTATCCGTGAGCCTATGGTCGGATCGGAGAAATCAGTTAATGGTTACAGGAGAATTTGTGCTACTGCTGTACAGTGTACTTTCGAGTTCATTTAATGCTAACACAGTATGTTTTTCTTTTTCTTCATCTGTGTGCGCAATTTTAATAAAATATTTTTTTTTGAGTAAATGAGCTTCTGCTTTAATTGTAGCATTCTTTTGGATCAATGATGTAATAAAGACATAAAAGCGCTCAGTTCATTATTTAATTTTGTGTTATATCCTCAAGAATTTATCCATTGACATATCCGATTCATTTTCTGGAAGGATTTCGAAAAAATTATTTCTTCCTTTCTCATAACATTTGTCTGCACTTCCTTGGTGATATTTCGAGGATTCCATAGAATTAAAAATAAAATTTTATTGTTAATCCCCTGCTGTAATTGTAATTTCGTTTCGCAAATCTATTGTCGTTTCTCAACATTTCAAAGTCGAATGAATACTTTAAGCAGCTGTCGTAGCAGGTCAGAATCGACCCAAAAATTACTGCATCTCCAAATGTTTTATAAAACTAAAGTTCAATTGCCGAAATTCTTTGTTTTCTAATCGTTTTATTTTATAACTCGAGAGACTTTTATGTTCATTATGTTGTTATTTTTTAAAATTACTTTTAAATTAATTGCTACAGCCATGTATGCGTCCATTTTGCTGCAGCGTCCATAATTTTGAGAGCTAGAAGACTATTTCAAGATTCCTTTGATCAAAATTAATTGCACTCATAATATTTCTGTAAACAAATTTTAAAATCTTTTTAACAAATATATGGAGGATCAGGATGATTTAAATGTTTTTAAGCTTAACAATTTACGAGTTTAGAACGAATGATCTTATTATTATGTGTTATTGGAAGATTAGATAGTTTTGTGAAGTGTAACTATTTTTTGCAATTATGCTGCAAATCAGTTTTTTTCCCCTTCAACACCAGTTTTTTTTTTCATTAACGTTTACAAATAAATATATAAGTATTTATAGCTAATTTGGACTGATAGATTAAGTAATCAAAGCCTAATTTGGTAATGAAAGGTGAATGAATTATATTAATTTTTCTCGAACAACCATAACAATTCTCAAGATTTTCATGTGCTACAGTTTTTTTTAATGTCTGCTTCTAAGTTAAATTTCGAATGCGAATGTTATTGGTTGAATCAAACTTGCAATATTTTTGAATAGTGGTTTAGCGGTATGGATGTGCTCGGATAGAACCTGGGACCTTGTGGTTAGCAGCCCAGTAACTAAATCATGATACAAAAGCGTACGCTCTTGTAGCGTAGTTGTCAACTGGCTTATATGCTGTTCACCACAGTACTCTCCCTCCAGCGAGTCGGAGGGGAGACGAACGATATGGATGTTGAGTGGTGATGTATTTAGTTATTAGCTGTTGTCTAATGGGCTTGTACCCAGTTGAGTAACGAGTGTGTGAGTGAGTGGTTGCTGCTTCAAGTGAGTCTGACGACTTTGGTTGCGGGTAGATGGCGCCACAACAACTGTTACGAAGGTTCATCGTCCGAGGTCTCCAATGAAGCGGTGTGCGATGCGCGAGGATAGAACCTGGCACCTTGTGGTCTACAGTCCAGTAACAAAACCAGGATACAAAAGCGTACGCTCTTGTAGCTTAGTTGTTAACTGGTTTATATGCTATTCACCACAGTGGTGTAAATATGAAACATAGTTTAAATTTGAGAATATTATTCTTCAACTACAGTTTGATACCTTTTAAACATATCTAGTTAAACATGAATTAATTCAACTTCATTTTCATTTTTTGTGCCCGATTGTTAAGGTTTCCATCCAGAACTGTTTTAAAAATGACAAGCGAAAGGGAAACGAATTCTTTTTGATTTTGACGTCAATCTCATTACTTATTGTCTCACCAATGTCATATTGACAGAGACACAATTCTATACACATTTTTAATTTATTTCCGATATATTCTTTTTTATTTAGATTTCATTTAAGTTAATTCCTTCAGGTGTTGAAATGGAATGAACATTTAATTAATATTGATAGATATGTAAAAATATTTAAGTCGTTATTTACATAGTAAAAAGTAATCTACTTGGCTGACCTCAGTAGAGTATGTATATAAAATCAAATAATTCCAATCTATAAATCGAGAGATTTAAAATAGATCAACATAAATCAAAACAATTAAAAATAAAATTTACAGAAAAATAAAGGGAAATCAATTCTTGGTCATTTCGCACAAATTAGGTCACGCCAGTTTAGTTTTCAATTTATTGTATATTTTTGCACATGAATTGAATCCTGTATCTTGCACAAGTATAAAGAATATTGTATCAAAATGCAGTGTAAGATAACAAAAAGCTATTTCATATAATTATAATGTCCAGTGTATTGACTCCGATGTCAAAATAAAAAATAGGAGTTATAGCGGTGTGTTATGGTTTTCTAAAGAACTACCCGGTTTTAAATACAATATTTTTAATCTTCACAAACACAGCTACATTATAAAATTCACAAACACTTATCTACAAACACACATATAATATTAGGTTAAAGAACAGTATGGCGGAGGGATTCCACAGTTACCAGCCGAAAGCATTCGGCGTTAGCGCAAGGGTTGCGCATAGGGAAAAAGTCGACCTCAGGATGCAGGTCTCCCGTTCAACTGCTTGTCTTCTGTAAAACGCCACAAGTGGGCGCTCTCTGCTCAAGGGGAAAAAGAGGTGCTACAGAGTTTATTTTAGAACATAAATTAAGGTTATTCTTTTGGATCAATGATATAATAAAAGTGTTCAGTTCATAACTTAATTTTGTGTTATATCCTCAAGAATTTATTCACTGACATATCCGATTCATTTTCTGGAAAGGTTTCGAAAAAAATATTTCTTCCTTTCTCATAACATTTGTCGGCACTTCCTTGGTGATATTTCGATGATTCCATAGAATAAAGAATAAAATTTTATTAATAATCCCTTTCGGTAATTGTAATTTCGTTTCTCAAAATTCCAAAGTGGAATGAATACTTTAAGCAGCTGTCGTAGCAGGTCAGAAATTACTGCATCTCCAAATGTTCAATAAAACTAAAGTCCAATTGCCGTAATTCTTTGTTTTCTAATCGTTTTATTTTATAACTCGAGAGACTTTTATGCTCATTATGTTATTATTTTTTTAATTACTTTTGCCATAAATCAATTATTCGAATCATGTGTCTCCAAGCAAAAAAAAATAAATAAATAAATAAAATAAACTTATCTTGGGTGTGGAGGGCATTTTAAATTAGTGCACTTGCATTAACTGGTAATAAGACTTATTAAATAGGCTTAAAACTTGTCTATTTAATATTTGTAAAAAATAAATAAATAAAACCTGATACCGACTGTAGAAAATATGGGAAAAAATAAATACAAATTTTAAAAAATCTGTAGTTATATTCATTTTTAAATTACAAAGTTGTCATTGATTATTATAACGTTAAAACAAGTTTTCTGAACTGGTATACTGAGATTGACCAAATAAATCGTAATTATGTTTATATACCCCACATATAAAAAAAACAATCAATTTTTTTTTATTACGTATAAGTTTTCTTAGCATTACTGTATAAAAAAGAGCAGGTGCAATCGTAAAATGAATGCATTCAAGGAAGAAGAAATGTTATCAGAATGTTTTCTCCAACCAGATTTCCATGTTCATTAAAAACATTCGTTTTAATTAATTTTAAAATTTTAATATGATAATTTTATAATCCGGTTTCTGTGAATTGCTTAATTCGCAATATGATGTATTTAATACAGAAATTATACAAAACTCTCATAAGGCAAATCATTGGACCTAGAGCTAACAAATTTAGCAGTAATTAATTATTTCTGATATTACTCTATGTTCTTGGTGAAAAGAAACTCAAAATTGTAATTATATTTTAATTAATTAAAATTAGTCGAAATTAGGAAGTTTTTCATTTAATATTTTCAGAACATTTTAAGGGCCCAAAATCATTCTTACACTACTTTGAAATACAATAAATTAGCCTTTTAGTGACATTAGTTTTATTTCCGTGCAGTTTTTGTTATTTACTTTTAAATAAATTCACAAAAATTAAGTATATTTGACAACAATAATTTTATAGTTTTAGTTGCTGCATTTATATATATATATATATATGATGTGAGTGTGTGTCTGTGTGTATGTGTGCATTGCAACGATTTCACATTTTTTTGTATACACATTATCATTTTTGGTATATAATTGAAGATAAATTTTACAAATTAATATAAAGACAATGAATAAAGTCTACAACTTTATTGTGCCATCATATTTCAGACTGGAGTCTCGAATCTTCTTTAATATTTTAGATTGCTTCTTTTTCTCTCTTATTTATTTCAACTAACTAACTACATTGGCAAGTTTTTACAGTATGCATATTTCATAGGTCATTTATAAAGCTGGTAAAAATTATATAAATATTCTTTTCGATGGTTTCTATCCGTCTACTGTTTTGTAGTATTTCAAAGTTTAGAGATAAAATTTTGTTTACTTCAGGAAAGCATTTTTTTCATCTCTGCACTTAAAAAGATGAAATTATAGCTTATATAAACTATAAGATAACTTCTTATATAAGAAAATATTAGTTTAAATATTTATTTTATGATATTTAGGACCCATTCTACAAATTCTTTAATTATCGTGATTTACGATCAAGGTCAGTATTCCAAGACACGGACTTTGCATTTCTTACGGGCAAAAGGCGGGGGAAAAAAATGAAACATAAAAAACAGTTTGTAGAATGACGGTTGGAAGATTCGAGATGGAAAAATTTTGCGGTTCAATTCGGGGGGAAAAAAATTGTTTTCCAAAATTTTTTTACAGTTTCAAATGAATTATTTTGAACAAAATGCCGACTTGCATTTTTTTTTCAAACACTTTCATTTATTTTAACTACAATTTATGCGTAAAACACTTTTGATGCCTTTTGAAATATAGAGATTCTTTCCTTAGAACAAAACCTAATGTATATATGTAAAATTTTATGAATTTTTAAAATCCCGATTCAAATTATTTAACATTTTTTCAGTCTTTCAATAAAATCAATTAGAAAGTCACAGTAACAGATAATGGAACGTTGAATCCAAACGGTCAATAAAATGGATTTTTGTCCTGATAAATACTTTCTAAATACACACAATTATTTCTTAAATACTATGTTTTATTGGTACGATTTATCGGAATTATTGCATCAATTATTTTAAATGATATCGTTTTTATTGTTATGCTATATTTACTTGAAATGCATTTCAAATTATTTTAATAAAATGACAAAATATTGCAATTTGTATCTAAGAACTGATAGCGAAAACTGCATTTATTTACAGTACTGACTTAGATTTAATTTACCTACTGTCTGAAGTTTAAGTTGAAATTTTATTATTATTAGAAAATCCACTATGGATCTGTAACTATTTAAGAATCATTATTATTCGGACAAAACTAGGCGTTCGCTAAAGGCAGATTAGAAGTTTTAAATAGATTATGAACTGAAAGGTTTGATATCATAGACATTTTAACTTCTTGTATACGAAATTTTTATAAAAAATTATAAAAATTTTCAAAAAAAAATCAGTGCTACTTAATCTAATAATACATAAAGAATGATAGTCTTTTTTTAGTAAATATTTTATTGGCTATATCTAAATCCTTGTCTTCTAACTCTAGCCACATAGCGCTTTCTCTAAGAAAATGTTTCCATAAACCACCTTTATTTTGTTAGTTGTTTATTTTACGGCCCAAATATTAAATAGAAATGAGGTTAAAATACTTGCTTGATCGTAACCGTTGTCCAAATTCGACTATTTCTTCTTTTATTATTATTTATCCTAGATTATCAAAAATAAATAAAATTTTCAATTGCACATTTTTTATGGTGGTATTAGTAGCATAAGTGATAACAGGGAACACTGCTGATTTAATAATGAAATCATTGCTCAGTTCTATCATTTGTCTTGAGAAAAATATTATAACAGTTATTGTAATTATGTCTCAAAAATATAAAGGAAACAGAATTCGTTGAAAAGAAAAATATTCTATTATGTTCTTGAAACCTGTCAAGGAAAGAACTTTTTGCTGTGTGAAGCTCTTATTTTTATTCATTCGAAGAAAGGAAAAGGAATTTCCAAATGCTTCTTTCTTTTAGGAAATGTTATCTTTGGAGCATTCATCAAATAGTTAATATTCTAGAAATAAATTTTCAAAAAAGATTTATTGTTTTTCATTGTTAAAAAGAAAGTCCTTATAACATTTTTTAAACTTTATTTTATTAGAGTTTTTAAATCCGTGCCAATATTATCTTGGTGAATAACAATTTTACATTTCCAGAATATTTCAAGAATTTGCAAATTTTCTTGTTTTCGCATTAAAATATTTGATTATTGTTTTCGCATTAAATTGGAAAAAGTTAATTGTTTTTTTTCAGAAACATCATATTACTAATTCTAATACTGAAGCCGAATGCCTGCATGCTTGAATATGTGCATGTATTTGGGTGTTTTGACACTGAACAGGACATTTATTGGACACATAGCTATTAAATTTGCCCCAAATCTATACTTTAATGGATAGAAATGTACATCTGAGAGAGATACTTTTAAATTTTCGATTAGAATCTAAGAAATTAAATAAAATATCTATAATTACATTACACATTTCATATTTTCCTCATAACCTGTCACAGAGTTATTCACTTCCTGATGTATTAAAATTCTAAAATTTTGCACGTGTGCGTGTACTAGGAGACAGTACCATATATTTTAATATTTTTGGAACTTAATTAACAATTAATGTACTAATTTAATTAAATGTCGATTCCATGTAAGTAAAAAATATCCACGATCCCAAGTAGTAAAAATTGTGAGGGAAAATTGATTTCAAGATTAATTTGTACTTTTTCATAATAAATCTTACCAATATAAATGATCGAGAAGTTAAAAGAAAAGACAATACTAAAGTAAATTTTAAAAATATAAATAATTAAAAAATACCTACTTTTAAAAAAAATAATTAAAGTAAAAATATCTGCTTTGTGATTTTCAAAGCAATTTTCATTAAATTTATTTTTATTTTGCCAATAATATCTTAATATTAAACCATGCATAAAACTAAATATTTTCAGCTGCAAACAAGTTCGATTAAAGTCTTAATAGAAACTTCTTAAATTTTAGTTCTTCAATTTCAATATTTCAGAAAAGAAGAAATAATCGCAAATTCATGGTTATTGGTTCATTTATTGTTGTTATATATATAAATAATCTATTCAGATATTATGTAAATTACGAAAAGCACCTTATTCCGAAATTATATATTGAATTTTAATAATTTATGTCGAGTGTATTGGGGAAAAAAACTTCATGTTAAATTGACTGCAATTTCAGGGATTTAATTTTTTCTCTAAAAGTCTATTTGGTTATTAATCATGAAAACAAAATTGTAACATAAAATATTTTCACTTCAATTAAATTATGGAAAAGATATCCTATATCCATATCAAATTATAAAACATAGGATGATAGTATAACAAAATTTTAATGTCTGCAGTTTAGCAAAAAATAATCATTGCTTTACTAAAGTGCATGTAAATGTGACTTTTTAATATTCATTTTGCTGAAACATCTAGCAATATACTTTCATTGTTTTCCTTTCGTTGTAACAATCTGTCAACATCGCTCACACTAAAGAGAAACAAATGGAAAATGGAGTAACACATTGAAAATGTGAAGTATTTATTTCATTGCGTGTGCAGAAAAGCGCGAATAAAATAAAATATTGAAAACATACTAACGTAATTAAATTAGAATGTTGATACAGTAGCGATTCTATAATTCATAATGTTACAAACCTGCAATTCGGCTTCCCAGCATAGTTGGTTCCATCGTCGGAAAGACTGTTTTAAAGTCATCGGTACTAGACGGCGTCCAGGTGGTGCGTCGAAGGTCCCAGAGCTTGGCCACAAACTTGGCGACGAATTTGGCTACTTTAGCGCCAAAATAGATAATACCCGAAACTTCGAGAATTTTCCCGATCCGTCCAGTAGGAACCGAGATACGCCTCGAACGTTCCTGATTGGTTGAGAGGCTTCTAGCCCCGCCTCCTGAGACCTATAAAAGGGGCTGCAGCTGCCAGATAAGTCAAGTCAGTAGTCCGAGTTCGAGAGCAGCGAAGTCTGTCAGAAGGAGTCGAGAGTCGGAGAAGTCGAAGACAGAGTGGAAGGAGTCGTCGAAGTAGTAGTCAAGAAGTCGTAAGCGGAAACGACGGTGAGCAGCGACGGAGTCAAGCTAGTGCTGAACTGAGCTGTGCGCTACTGTCTCCAGTAGATTCTGGTTGTATGCTACACGTCTCGGCTGAAGATAATCGCCTTCTGTGCTGTATATAGTTGTCGTTTCTGTGTTGTCCTGTGTGTCTTTGTGTAAATAAACGTCGTTGTTTTTATTCTGATGATTGAGCGCTCTCCACACCATATCACTTCCACTATCCAAACGAACCCCGGCGGAAATTTCGTAACAATATTATTATTCACTACCAGTCCGCTGATAAGACGCATTATTTATTGTTTACTAGATAGATTTAATGCACAGAGTTTCCAAATAGAAAATAATCCTTTTATGTAGATTTATTCTAAGGAAGAAAAGTTTTCGTTCTTTAGGATATTAGAAGAATAGTAGAGATAAAATTTGTTTTTCTGTTACCTGAAAGATCGCAGAAGTTAATAGTTACAGATTTATTATTATTTGATTTATAAAATTATGTATCCTTATTGCTATTTCCTTATTCAAGGGTTTGAATAAATATAAAATTAACCAGTTAATTCCGATGTAGAAAGCCGTAAATAGTCGAAATTATTTATATAATTCCATCGAATAATTTCTGATGGAACACAGACAGTAAGGGAGCGAAGGAGTACTCTGCAAAGACTGATGGTGATATAAGAGTTGATTATGGATCTTTCTAATTTATTCCTTCGGGTATGATTGTTTTAAAATAGGATATCGTCAGAATGTACAGTCCATTATTCGAACGGTAATTTGTTCGGATCGTTAGGGAGTATCTTGATGTCATTTGGTTCATGAACGTATAACATTCCTTAAGGTAAATGACCAAATCGAGAATGTGGAAATATTTGTAAAAATATCAGTATTTGGAATATAAATATTTATTATAAAAGAATTAATATTTAGAATAATATAAAGCTTCACAATACATGTTTGTACTGTGTTAGAGATTTGTAGAATTCATATTTAAAAACTGTAATCCCTACTGCTGATGAAAACGAATGTGTGTCTGTATGTTGTCATTCTACAGTACAAATTTTAGAGCTTAGAGCTACCAAATTTTCCAGTTTTAGAAGAGAAAAAAAATGGGCTCCTAGGTACAGTATTTTTTTTAAATTTTAGGTAACAAAAAACCGTGCAGTATTTTGGTTTTATCCATTGATACTCCCGAAATATCCACAATATGATTTTAACCCAAACTTAAAATTGAAACAAGCATCTTTTTGGTGATGTTAACTTAGCTATTTTGCACTCTTCTTAAAATTCGAAAAGCATTTAACGATAAAGATTTTCTATTACAACCACTCGGACATTTTTCATTGTTATAGTGAAATTTATACTCAATGCTTCTGCAAGTATTTGAAATTATATAAACTAAGGAATGTAAATTCTGCTCATTTATTTTTCATATTCTTTGGCAACATATTAACTCAGTTTTAATGCAATTATAACGAATTTCTTATAATGTACTAAAAAAAATTCCTTTATTAAGTAATATATTTGATATGCTGAAAAATTATATTGTTTATTTTTAAATTTTCTAATAAGCATGTTGTGCCTATTATGCTTCTAAGTGTACTCATATAATGCAAGTAAACGTGTCGCTTATTTTAATGTTAGAATTAACTGCGTATTTCAATAGAGGAATAATAAAATGAAATCGTTATGTTAAATTTTCTGAGACATCTACATGTTAGATGTCACAGACAGTCACGTTTTATGCAGATGGTCTAGTCTGATCTAATAGGGAAGTTCATATACACAATAACAAAACAGTTATAACAAAAGGCAGATTAAATGCCTATTACAATTTGATATTAAACGACATTTTATTAAAGGATTTATAACTACAAGCTTAAGCATAAGGAATTGAAAAATATACAGCTTATATTACTGATTAAGCTAGTAGTCAAAGATGGTTTCTAGATATTTGCATATTTATTTGTGCAGCTTGAGAAATGAATATAATATTTGAAGTGATGATAAATAATTTCTGGTTTTAGAAAACAATACATAGAGCATTTCGAGGTAAAAATAAGAATTATATTTAATTTTAATCCAAAATTGCAATCAATTCGCAATAATGCAACATTTAATATTTATCTTTGTGTTTTTTAAAGATTTTTTCACTGAACACTTCAGCAAACAAACTTTGGGAATGATTTTGAGAATGCTCGGTAACCGCATCCTCGGAATGATATAACACTCCTTCAACGCAATGAAAAACATCACTAATTTTTCTCATTTTGTTTGATGAATTTAACAACCGTTTCCACGAACAGATCCGGATACGCCTTGTGAACGAAATGCTTGGATCCTTCGAATGGTATGAAAATAGCTTTCGGGAAATGTTTCAGTATGTGATACTTCTCCTTGCCCCTGAAAAAAGAAAGAAATCATTCAAAAATATGAATTTTATAAAGTATGCTTTTATCGAAAGATTTATTCATGGATTTTATTGAAAATGCAAACAAAGCAAATGCCGTATTTTTGAAACCTGAGCTCATTAACTAATTTGCATTTACCTAAAGTTTTATTCATGAATTTTATTGAAAATGCAAACAAAGCAAATGCCATATTTTTGAAGCTTGATTTCATATAACTCTGCATTTATTGAATTATTTTAAAAACTATTTTTCAATTTTGTACTTGTACTTGCATTATTATATAAAATTTAGTGATAATAACATTAAGAAAGAGGAAAAAACTTTTTTAGTTGATTAAAATAACTGATTATTTTAATTAATAACTAAAGTGTTTCATTTCTATCTTCAATTGATAACTGTTCCTTACTGTTGGAACAAAGCTCTTTGTATTCCTTTAAATGCCATCAGAAGAAATAGTCATGTTATGAGAATATCTGTAAATCTTAAACGATACTTTTAAGTACAATAAGAATATGAAAAATAAGTCCAATTCAGGTTAGATATATCTGCAACTTACTGCGCCGTTCATACAGTGGGCTGCAGCTCAATGATTCCTTTGGTTGAAGAAGCGAAACTGATAGCAAAAATTTGATTTCATTTTAATTTTGGAATGAAAAGATGTGAATTATAACTGTAAATATTTTGAAAGTAAAAATACAGCAAATTAAAGCTTGTTTTTAGATAACAACAGCGAAAAGGGAGAAGAATTATTTAAGATAATTATTAAAATAATCTAGCTTCAACATTTATTTTGCAAATAGATTATGAAATTTTAGAAAATATAGATCAACTCGAAATTATTGATGAATTTACCAAAAAAAAATCCATAAAATATCTTAATCTTAAGATAAACAAACACATGGATATAAATCAAATAATAAACTGAAAAATATAACGTTATATTGTTTTATTTTATATAAATTTGCATCCTTTGAGACAGAGATGACAACTTGGATGTCATTCTCTATATATGATTATGGTTCAAAATGTTGTGATGCCAAACGAAAAATCTCCATGTTGCTTGAAAATGGAGCTTAAATTAAACAAATAAAACTATGAAAATACAACAAAAATATACGTGATATCCCCAAAATATGTAAGCATCATTCGATATACTTTTATAAAGCAATGAATATACATCAAAGTCTTATAGCTCAAACATATACATAAGTAGAAAATTTGTTTTAAATAATATATTGCAATGGACATCAAAGCTGTGTTTTTTTTTTCGTCTTATATATAACGTTTATTATATATAAGGACCTTTCGAATTATAATTATCAAATAATTTTCTCCGAGCAATCTATCTTCTAAGTGCACATTGCATTTTGCGGTATATTGTAACTTCACTATAGTATTGTTACAAGCCTATAAAGTTGCTTCCCAATTCTTGATTTCTTGAATCACTGGAAAGACCACTTTACGATCGGCCTTGTGGGAGTTGCGTGAGTGATCTCAGAGCTTGGCGACAAAATAGATAATGCTAGAAACTTTGAGAATTTTAACAATCAATCCAATAGGAACTGAGGTACGTCTGATTTGCCCAGAAGGTTCTTGGCCCGCCACCCGGGAACTATAAAAAGCTGGCAGTCTCAAGCTGCAAGGAAACGCAGTTGGAATCGTAATCAAGTATCGAGTCTTCGAGAGAATAGCGAAGCAATGGCGGAGTTCAGCGTTGTGTGGAGCCCAAGCTATTGCTGAACTGAGCTGTGTGCCAAGCCCTATTGTCTATTATGGCAGTTGCATCGAGTCCTCTGAGGAGTAGCCAGTCGTGGGGTAGTGTGTCGGCTGCTGGATACAGCTAAAGCGAAGAGACAGTGGAAAATTTCAGCCCTTTGGAGAGAGCGTAGAGCGAGCGAAGTTCCGAAGATTCCCTCTCTTCTTGAATTCTGTCTGGCTGCTTTGTGTGCTGTGGTCGTTGTTACTAACGAATTACTACTTGTAGACTACTGTCTGTTGTAGTGTGCTGCTGTGTGTTCGTCTCGGCTGTACATATTTGTCGTCTTTGTATTAGTGTCTTCGTGTTAAATAAACGTTGTTGTTGTTTTCGACTGAGGCCTGCTGATTGTGTTTTCACACCATGCCCGCTAAAAGCGAACCCGGTGACTTTACGGACTTAGCAGTAGTAGTAGTGGAATCCGTAACAATATCCTCAAGGAAATTGCACAGATAATAAATAGATTTTTTCCCTTCTTTTTATTTTAACAGCAGATGAAAATCACGTGATAAATATAAGACGAAACAATGAAAACGGTATAAATTTCATCGCAGCAATGATCCGTATTGTTGAAAATTATGCCAAAAAATTTATTTTCAATCATTGTTTAAAAATTTTTTGAATTTTAAAAATTGTTTCAGAACCTGTTGTGAAAGCAGCTGCTAAAATCTAGTTTAATTTTTTTATAAATTAATTTTTTTAAAAAATCGACCCGAAATGCAGGTTTTTATCCTTTATATTATCTTCAGGCCCAATTTTATCAAACGCTTTGGTCTAGAAACAGCCAGCAGACAAACACATTGTGTTACATTTTGTTGAATAGTTTTCTTAGCATATCATTAATTTGATCTTCCTTCTTGACGATTAATTGTGTTTGTTTGAGCATACAACAAGATTCGTTTTGCTTCGCATTCAACCCGTGTCTGCCAAGGAAGAATGGAACTTCCAGCTCAGACAAGATGGAGAATCGTTTCAATACTGTCTCGACGTGGGTGGTCTGTCTTGATGGAATTCTGATGAACAAATGATTAGAAGGAAGTGAAAGACAAGGAATGCAATGTTCATACTGTAAGGACAAATGTAATAAATGAGATGAAAGCATCCGATGAAGGAGGATGCTTCCAAGTATCTATTGGCATGCGTCCATTTAATAGTCCGGAGTGAAAACTCAAATGTTGTAGAATAGAATTAAAAGAATAGATGCGTTTTTTTTAATAAAAAGTTTTTGTGTAAAAAAATCGTTTTTTAGATTCAGAAAAAAATGTAACTTCATTTCAGCATTTTAAATAAAACGAAAAAGGTATTTCAGAATCTCCGAATGTTTAATGTTAGGATTAAATTTTGATCTCATCAATCGTGTGCTTTTGCCAGTGTTAAAACTCAGATTCCAAAAACTGCTTTCTTTGGCAATAACTCCTAAATATAAATTTCACTTAAGCTTTTATTTCGCAGAATATACACTTTAAATTTGATCTTATACTAATATATATCATATTGATTCAATTCATGTTTTACTGTCATGCCAAATAACAAGATGACATGCTTTTTTAAAAAAATCACTCGATATTAATTATGAAACTGTAAAAAAGGTAAATCATCTGGGCGAACAAGCTGATCGCCGAAAGCGGCTAGTATCCAGTAAACTTTAACTTTAATTTAAATTTAAAGAGTTTTGTATTATTTTTTTCTGATCCTTTTCTATATTTAAATCAGAACAAATTTCTAGATATAATAAGCTTTTATTACTTGTAAAATTTGAGAAATGCAAACTACAGGAATCGAAGCACATAATCAAATATTTTCAGTTTTCTGGGCCAAAATATTTATTTCACTTAAAATTGGCTCCTTTAATGAAGTGTTTGCTTTCTGACTATGACTTTTACCACAATAGCATTCACTGCAGTTTTGTACGTAAATAACATTATCTTGCTTAAATGAAAAATGAGGACATTTCACCATTGGCTTAACCGTAATTGGTTTCGACAGAACTATTTTGTTACACAATAACGATATGCATGTTACAGCCGATGCAATAAATCTGATATTAATAATAACCAGTCAACGTGATAGATCGATTAAATACACCCACACGTGTGTGTGCATACGTGCTTATAAGTATGTATTATCAAAATATAATGCGTATATTTCATTAATATTGATTCAATAACTAACGACTATCAATATGTATATATAATATAATATATCTTTCGAAATGGATTTTCTTTCATATTTCTGGCTTATAATTAATACTTTATATCCTCATCATAAATATTTATTTTCAATAAAATGTTTATTTTATTAATAAAGAGTCCAAGCTTTTTGAATTTGGCTTTTATAATGCAAACGAGACATTAGGGAAAAAAGTCGAAATTGAACAAAATGTTTCAAATTCATGAAACTTTATATCCATTACGCGATAAGAATATGTTCCGATAACCATCAAATTATATATTATTTTTTACATCAAAAGGAAATTTTTTTTGAACAATTAATTAAAGAAAAATATTTTTCATTCTACTCTTTTGTAGAACCATTTGGTGAGAACGAGAAAAGGCTCACAAATATAAGCTGCGGCTTCTCAAATTCACCATATTTACATTTACAGGGTGGTATGACTTACAAACAAAATCTCACAATTTCATCATTATTTTCTTTGATTAACAAAAATTATAGCAGGCTACATTATTATTTGCGAAATTGTTGCGTGACAGTTTTTACATTTTCATCGATTGGTTTTGTTATCAATAGCAAAAACCTGTCAATAGCAATCGATAATTCTGTATAATAAAAGGCTTCACAGTGGATGCAAATCATTCTATGACAGATGCTGTCCTCTTTTCTAATGGCAAATAAACATTCACATTATAATGAAAAACAAAATGTTGTCTTTACGCAATCCAATAGTTTTAAGCAAGAAAAATAACCTGTTTTATTAAATATAAGTGAGTATGTGCAGTAGGCAATATGTATGCATGAAAGCAATATAACTCTAAGAATGGAAAGGTAAATTTTTGTAGAGAATAATTACAAATGTTTCTTTTCTCGGTAAGAAACATAAATGCACTACAGACACGAAAAACTTTATTCCAAACAATAAATATTTCTCGTTTACAGAAAATGAATATAAAAAGCTATTCCGAGATAAAGAAAGATAAAGAAAGCATCTTGTTTATCGACTTTTCTGCTATCTTATATAGCTTTTTCTTAATTCTTGTTCTGTATTTTAAAATAATTTGAGGTACAATTAGTTATTGTTATCAGGTTTTTTTTGTCTTCATTATAGAATCAAATCATTATCAAACATCGAATTTCTTCCTTCAAGCCTCAAAATGACATCTCAATGAACTATGGACTATGCACACTTTAATGATAAGAAAGGTGTTTGAATTGCATCCGTTATCGGGAACTCTTTCAAGTTTTGCATTACTTTCCGAGAATTTGATACATCTATACTTCTCTTTTCAGTATTATTCGCAACACTCTTATCTTGTGCTAGATAATATTCAATATTCTTATCACACGCATTTTAAGCAATGAAATTTTCAAATCAATAATTTCCCTTTCATTGAAATATGAGGTAGGTATTCTTAGTATTGGTATATTAAATATTTCTATCATATAATTTATCTTTCTTGTTAAATAATCGACATATATCCCTTATAATACAAAAATGCCTGCATACTTTCTCTTGTATCAAACTTTGACTGCTTCACTATTGGTACATAGTTTGGTGGTGTTGGAATCATTAGACCCTTACCACTATTGCAAATTCAAACAACATTCATTCCATGCTCTCTCAGGCTATGTCAAATTTCTATAATGAGGGCACTTACTGATACTTTTTCATTCAGCAGAAGTGTACTGAGACGGCGTGCGTGTTTTATATAAAGCTATTCGCCTTTGGTGACGTTCTAAAACGTAGAAATTCGTTAAAATCTTCGAATCGAGTTCCAATTTTTTCACGATTACAATACTTTCTCTATATTATGTACACGAGAAAGTAAAAAATCTCCAAAGGATCTTTGGGAAAAAATTGTATTTATTCAAGCTCGTATTTTATTAAACTGCAATACTTACATTCGTTGAAACTGATACCAATTTTTATATAAAAATGTATGGAATATGAAAATAAAATGAATAATTAGATTAATTAATGTAATCCATGGGGCTGAAAAGAGAAGAAGCATTTCTAAAACTGACTAAATGAAAGTTGTTTTTAAATCAATTAATGGACAGATGACTTCAGATAGTATATTGATCTAAACAAGAAAACAGGCGAGATGAAGACATTACATGCTATCAGTTAAATTTGTGATCAATAGTTACTTCTTTATATTTCTATCATGACATCCATGATTGGGAAAACTGGATAGCATATTGCGATCTTAAAATTACTGTTGAGCTTGATTTACGTATTTTATTGTTTATTCATGTATGTAACCCTAACTTTTTTCCTTGGCCCTCTAGCGGCCACTGCAATAAACAGTTAGTTCACGTCTTGGAAGCAAGCGGTAAACATGATGTTGCCCCATATATAATTTTAATTTTAATATATATATATTCTTTTAAAAGATGTATTTTTTTGTTTAATTTCCTCATAATATACTTAAACAATAATTAAGATTACACAGAATGACAAATGATAAAGAAAGAAAAATGACAGATGAATTAGAATACTAATGGAGCAATTGAGCACAACATTTAAATGAACATAAACTCGTATCAAGTACTATTTTTATTTAGAAATACTAAGCATTCTGCATATTTATAAGCATTAATGTGTTCCAAATAACCACTTTTCATACGGCAATGTAATGGTACATAGAGCGTGAGCATTCTCTAATCGGGAATGGCATGAATGAATAAATTTTTCTCAATGAATAAATACGATACTCAATGACAACACAAATTAACATTAAGTTCCAAGTTAGAAGCTATCACTTCACTGATAAATGAAGTAATTCAAATTTCTATACGTCTTGAGTTTATAAGCAAATCATCATAAGCTTTCTTTTTTAATATACAGATATTTTTTTAGCACAAAATGATAACTATAAATGTTTATATCTATTGAAATTGATCATCTAATTATAAATATTTTATAATCATTTTAATACATTATCATCCCATTTATTTATGATTTCAGCTGTATGGATTTCACTGTTCTTTCAATTTAATTTCTTATTGACATAAAATTTTACATCTCCTTCCCCCTCACTTCTTAAATTTGATTTTTTTAGTTCAATAAAATCCATTCATCTTAAGACAAATCGATACTGAAAATCTTAATTTTCTTATTTAGAAACTTATTCAAAGTAAAATTTTGAAACTGAAAATATATTTGGCATAATTAAACTTAAAGCTCCAGTCCAAATTGTCATAGACATTATGCTAAAAAATTAATTAATTTCAAATATGCTAAAGATTTTTTTTTACCAAAATCACAGAATTAGTAATTATAGAAAAGAAAAATATTGTTCTAAATTGTGTTTTAAATTATTTGAAGACTGATAAAAGAAAATGCTATTAAAACACCCTCCCTCCCTCAAAATGTAGCCATTAACAAGTTTTTTGATCAGGGAAACGATGTGGGTATCAACTCTCTCTGTCTGGAAGCCTGGCTTCGACAGATTCAGTTAGTGACGTAAGTACAGTGTTGTAAAAATGTAGTAAGGATTATGATGGCATTCAGGGTCATTAGTTCGCGGTTTAGCTTGATATTATGCATTCAATGCCCAATAAAGTGA
>JAPMOR010103763.1:407452-426166 GCA_026543865.1 Argiope aurantia | reverse complement strand
TATAGGATCAGTGATCAGTATATATAGGATCAGTGATCAGTATATATAGGATCAGTGATCAGTATATATAGGATCAATATATTATAAAACAAGATATGAACAGTAATATTCATCTATTCAATCTTTAAGACGTGAAATGAAAACAGAAGTTTGGAATTCTTTTAACAATTATTCAGTGTTCCTTTTAATCTTAAAGGGAAGAAATCTCCTTTTTATATCATTAGAAAATAAGATTTGTTTCATTTCTTTTTGATTTTTAAGTAAAACAATACAGTAAAACAAGGGAATAAAACTATTAATAAGGTGATTAAAGCACAAACATAAATTCTAATGGTGTAGTATTTCATCATTTGTATCAACTCTACCACCGAGAAAAATTATTCAATTGGTATAGTTGTTCATATACCAGAAAATTAAATATGCCTATTCTGGATGTTTATTTTTACTACTATGCCGTTTATTTTTATTTATGATTTGTCACTAAAACACCAGATTATATCATTATTGCCTTTTTAAGGATTGATTTTCCAATATAAAATAACTATGAACAAAAATAGACGCGGAATCGTCGCTATTATTTAAGTTTTTCATTTGTGCTTACGGAAAAGGGAATTAAAAATGGATGAAAATATCCTACAACAAACAGCACGTATACTAATTAATGTTGCGATATGCGATTATCAATTTTAATGCAAGTAGCACAGAGGCTGACAATCTTTTAAAAATGTATAAACGGCAGAAATATCCAATTTAAAAGAGTAGGTTCGGTGCGAATTAGATATTACATAATTAATATTTGTAATATCTAATTCGTAAAATAGTATATTCCAGTATTATATATCATTCATAACAGCATTTCATTTCTTTTATTATTCTGTTGAAATTTCTAGAACTTGGGATTCTCTCTTTCAGTCTCCCTCGATGATTGAAATCCTTCTTTAAAGAAGCATTAAAAATCTCATAACTCTTTCATGAAACAAAAACTTAGCGCTTCAGAATAGGAATATAAAGTTAATATAAGTAATAATAATGCATAAATGGTAAGAAATAAGAATGAATTTTGTTCAGAGAAATCTGGGAAATGCTTTATCTAAAATTTTGGAGATAATTTTAAATTGATCTCTCATATACAGGAGATTTTCAAATGGCCATTAAGGATTTATCTATACTTATAATAAAGCTCAATGTGTGTGTGTGTGTGTGTTGGCGCTCTACAGGCCAGACCATTCAACCTACAGCTACCAAATTTGGCACGTGTATACCTTGGAGGCCGGGAATGTGCACCTGGGGGTTATTTTTTCGAATTTTTAATTATAATTTTATTTATTTAAAAATTAGGCTAAATTTTGGCGTGTTTCTGCTATAACTTCCGAAAATATTACCGCACAAAAACGATTTTTGCATGAAGTGAAAGAAAAAAAAATTATCTTTTAAATGATACCAATGTTTTAACCTTAAAATTAAATTTCTATTTTTAATGAATTTTTAAATAAATATTTTAACTATATTTTTCATTTTTTTTTCTTACAAATAAAAATAAAATTTAAGCTGCACGTGCACGTTTCGCATTCATGGGAAAAAATTAGCTTTTTTCAAAGCGTTGCCATCACATTGATTAAAGCTCCAATTAAAAATAAATTAAATCTTTTTGGAAATAAAATCTGCAAAAATACAATTTTCGGGAGGAAATGAAAGGAAATGAAACAAATTTCGGAATTTCGGTAGGAAATGAAACAAATATGAAATATTATTTTTTCTAAAAAATAAATTCAAGAAAAATCATTTTATGATCTTTTACACTCTCTATATTATTAATCCAATAAATCAGTTTTATTTTAAGGCAAGTTTTGTTTAATATGAACAGGATATCCATTCAAATCAGGGCCACACAGCTGATTTGTAAACCTTTTATCAGACACAAATCTGCTAAAATGGTCTAAATGGAAAATGATTATATTTTATGTAACTTGATTCAATAAATGCTCTAATAAATAAAGAATGTTTGATTTTACATAAAGCTTCTGCTGTGGAAATCACGAATAACAAAATGATCTTGAAACACTAATATTTTAAATAAAAAGAGTTAATTTCCAATCAACTAAATCAATCACTTAAACTGACTGATTTATGGAAATTTGAATATCACTATTCAATAAAAAAAGGATAATTTTAGATTTTCCATCGATCGTTTCAAAGAAAATACGCCAATCAGCACGCAGGTTTCTCAAGATTAATTGGCCTAAGATTATGAAAATGTTGAGTTTTTCTAAATTTTTAACATTCAAAACTTTATAAATATATCTTAGTTGATCGCGGTAAATGGAAACATTCATTCATTTATTTAAAATTTGGTGCGTCCAGAATATTTCTCAGAATATGACACCTTACTGCAATAATTTGCAGTAAGGTGTCATAAGGTTCATAATTTTAAGGTAAGGTTCATAATTTTTGAAATATATTTATAGGCCGGAACAAAATATTATTATTGATTTCATTTCAATCCTTTTGAAAGAAAAACTAAAAACTGAATTTTATGCTGAATCTGAGAAATTTTTGTTGAATTATTGTTTGAGATATTACATAAATTATGAAAAATATTTTGTAGTTCACATAAGACTTAAATACAGAGCGATTCTGTTTGCAATACTCATATTCAATAATAATAATAATAATAAGTAAATAACAATAAAAATGATAAATAAAATAAAACGCTTGGTTTTATTAAAAAACATCTTTATATTAATTGTAATTTCATCATTTCCACTTTAAATTAAAGTTGAAGTTTTACCGGAAATGACAACAAATTAGCAAAATATATATAATAAATTGAACGAAACGATCTAAACAACAGTATAAGTTTGGTATGACTATCAAAGTTTGAAGATTAAAAATGTTTTGTTTGGGATTCTATTAAGAGACCAGTTACTTAAAATACTTAATTGAAAATTGTAGGGAGCGGTAATACTGGCGAACCGGCTGGTCGCCAAAGGCGGCTATTCATTAATATAATAAAACTTCATTTCACATGGGTCTTTTAAAAATTTCAGAAATATTCTTCCGTCAATTCTTTCTTATAATTCCATTCAAGGATGTCACTTGATCCAAAATTCGAATTCTCTGTCATCAGATTTAAATTTAAACCACTGAGTTTTTTTTTCTAATTTAAATTTGCCATTTAAACTCTTGGCAGTTAAGTGCATTATGGATGTTAAAAAATTTTTCAGGAATATTCGGGAACAGGTTTTAAGAAGTTATACTCACCCGTCTTTTTGTTTGATCCGCTATCACCTGTGGAAGGTCACCCCAAGTTTCTTCCTTCGACGAAGTTATTCCGTGTAGGAAAATTAAAGGCGATAGACGATCATTTGAACCACCTTTTGGCTCGAAAATCTCATAAGCTAACCTCACAGGCTTGAACCTACAAAAAGTTAAGCGGAATATTATGAATGGGCTTAATTTGAGGACCAAATATGATCAATTTGACTATAATTGTTTCTACAAAATGTAGAGCCCTGGAATAATTTAAAACACTTCTTCTAAGCTGCTTAAAAACCCATCTATCTCTTTTTAGACGAAGGTGATTTTAATTTTGTCTGCTCTAGCATATCTATGAGTAAAAAATCCATGATAAAAGAGCGGTATGACATCTTCTGGGAATAAAAGTAATCAGAAAGTACTACGACAACACCTGAGGTAGCAATTTCACTTTGTTCGAAATGGGATAAATTGCCTCTCAAGAGGAGGCGAGAGACTCGAAGGGAAACCTCCAAAATCTGCATTTTTATATTGCTTGGAGAAAAACCAGGTAAACCTTCAGCAAAACCAACAAGCGCAAAACCAACAAGCGTCATCGATGTACCAATTTTTAAATAATACCAGTTAGGAGTATAGGTGTCATTATCAATATGCATGTGAATAAGTTTTCCTAATCAGAAGTGAAGAAGAAATTGAATTGATTAACAGTTTTGTTAACATTGCGAATTCGAAGTTCAATATATAGCAGTAATTTTTTTTGTATTAATATCCTTTACAAGTGACTGCACACTGACGCATCCAGAAAACCAGCTGATCAATATCTTGACACGTCAAAATAGTGACGTTAAATTGCTAAAGAGGTAATTCAGAGTGTTTTAAAGAAACGTTTACTTGTAGTATTATTTAATTTTGCATTCTGAGATTACATGTAGTTCTTCAGATGTTTACAAATAGTTGAGAAGTAAAAATTTAAATAAAAAGAGTAGCATAGTTTCCTTTATAGAATTTTTTAAAAGATATTTCCATAATGATGATTTCGTTTGTTGTTTAGACGAAGAACTATGGCCGATTTCTTGCATGATATTTTGTTATTATTTTGCAAATGGAAAATGATCCTGAATTAAAAATAGTTCCGATTTACAGAATTCTCTGACACTATCAATAAAATAAACTCATCGTCTGTTTTATCTTCACATTTAAGCTATTATTATCAGATTTTACGGAGATTTCCTTAAATATTACAATTCAGATTACTTGTGTCAACTTTGAATCATGACTTGGACTCAATAAAACAATTACAAACTAAAAGATGTAAAAAGAATTCTGAAACAGGAAAATTATTATTCAGATTGATTCAAAATTCAATGACAACGAATTTCTGTGCAGTTTTCTTGTCTTAACGAAGAGAACTGTTTTATAATATATCATTACATTTATACTATTACTTTTTTATTTGTTTCAAAATTATTCCCCCTTATTTAATATGTTTTTTTGTTTGTTTTTTTTCATTTTAAGTTTTCTGAAACTGTAAAAATCTTTCATTGAATACTTTCTCTTCGCCATCAAATCAAATTTTGTAAGGTAATTGTATTTTAAAACCGTTTCAATTCTTTTTAATTCGGATATTTCTGAAGGATTAGCTCAAAATTCAAACAGAAATCGGTTGAAATTCAAAATTTATGAAGGAAGAAATTTTGTCTGGTAGCTCTAAATGTAAAATTAAATATTACAGGAATTGAGGAGTAAACTTACTTGCTTTTTCTTGAGGAATATCGGTGGAATACTTTCGGAAAAAATTCAGTATTACAACTGCTAAATTTGGAAAGTTTTAAGCCTTTTTGCTGCAAATTCCAACTAAATTTCTGCATAAATCTGCAAAAAATAACAATCAATCATAAAAAAATTAAAAAAATCATTGAAATTATTTACCACTTATATTTTACATTAGCAAATATCAAACTATATAAAACAAATTGTAATAATCTACAAAATAATTAATGCCAATTGCTTATTGATATTAATTAAATGGCAAATTATACTGAAAGTGTTCTAGACAAGGTACATAACATGATATTACCAAGTGAAAATGTAGAACGTTTTACTCAAATAAAATTATTTCGCAGCACTTACTAAGTATAAGTTAAAATGACTGTAAAATCACATAATAATTTACTTTATCTGTTTTTCTCATCCCCATCAAATTCATAAATGTGCCCCTTTTCAGTTCCAAATCCATATAGTACAATTTCAGGTAGTTTGAAAAATATTACCATTTTGGGATAATTAAAATCTACTTTATGCATTACAAATTATGAACTGAAATCGCGTCATTTATTGAATTTAATAAATCACATTAATTATTTCAGCTCAAATCGGAATATAAAGATGTCGAAATTAAGGTGTAAAATAATTCTGATGAAAAAAAAAGAAGAAAAAAAAAGAAAGAAAATGGTGCGAAACACCTACAAAATATTATGATTTTTAATTTGAAAGTCTTTCTTCCGAAATCCATTCATACTACTCACAATTAGAAAATTATTTTGAGCATCCCGCCACTGACTTAGGTATCATACTCCTTATGAAACCAAAATTTATAACTACAAAGCCGTCTCAAAGTAGCTTTCATGATGCTTCTAATTAGGAAGCTAATATTTTTAAATTAATGAAAACCGATTGTTTCATTTTTAACAATACAGATGTCAATATCAAACATATTTATGATCTCTTGTCACTAAACACATAATATAAAATGATCGGAAGAATTAAAAAGGAGTTATTTAGAAAAAGAAAGTAAACAACATCGAATTCCATCTATGAACATTCTTTCTGAGCGGGAAACACGTTGCCATAAGCAACGCTATTCAAAGGCGTTGCCATTTCGTTCTGTAAAAGTTCGATGAATCTTATTTTTCCACATTAGGTATTTCAAAACTTTTGTGATCATAAAAGCTCTATTGCAGAGATAATTTATTTCTCTTTCATAAATATAAAATTTTTTCGTCTATTTTCCAGTTTAAGATTATCTAAAATTCTTGATAAAGAAAATAATATATGAAGGGTCATATGCAGCTGACAGAAAATTTATCAAGAATAATTTGAAATATCGTCGAAAAATCGTTGACATTGATAATTTCTACAATTTCAAGAAAGTATTCTTGAAACTGTAAGACAGACTCTATTGCCCTTTGCGTTATCGCTTTTTCTATTATAGAATTAAAAACTAAATTACGATTTTATTTTAATTATGGATATCAGATTCTATGTGATATCTATCCGACATTAGTTTCACTATTTATAAAGAGTAACATAAGGAAGGTTAATTGAAAAATTATAATTGCATGCAAAATGATCCATGGTACAAAATGATATGATATCTTGGATCATACGGTTGTCTATACTGTTCTTAGTCATATATAGTCTTGATAACCAAATGCGTAGAGGAGGTAATAGATCTTATCTTAGTTTACTAGGATTTTGTTCTAATATTAGTAGGGCTGTAGCTCTGATATTAATAGGGAAAGCTCTAATATCAGTAGGGAAAACTGTTGCCCTTGGCAACAGACCTTTTCTGGCTTTCTATAAGATAATTTTGCAGCTTTCTTTCTCATAAATGATTCGTTAACTGTTGAAAAAAGGACTAGTCACAAAATACAAAATAATAATAATAATAATTTTTATAGTTACTGATAATTAACAAAAAAATATTTTTTTTAATTTTCTGCTTACTTTCTAATAAAATTTTCCACATTTTTGATTAAAAAGTATAATTGTACTTCTTTAAAGAAAATTCATCTTGAATATGTTCCTTCTTTTCTTACCTTCTTAGTAAGTGTATGATTTCATTGAAGTAAACATATTCAAATGTGACTAAAAATATAATAAATCTGTACTGAACTATTAAACTGCGAAGAAAATGCTCAGTTTTTATTTATTTCTGCAAACTTTGATTTATGTAAAGCAATTTTAAAAAACTCGTTTACGTAAAGCAAAATTTTCTAAAATTATTTATTTTTTAACGATTTTATGGAAATATTAGAATTGACATAATTGTTGGAAGTTTTATACATTTGTATCTATATTCATGAGAAGCAATAAATAGGACATTTAACACTACTTTTCACTTCTTTTCTGTGAAAATCTAGCCATGAAAGTGTGTGACCATAAATATTTTTTTCTCATTCTTTGATACATCTTTCCCTTTAGATTTTTGCATGAAAAAATATTTTTAATTAGTTCTTAGGTGACTAAGAAACGAAACGTATGAGAATTTTTCAAAAAATCATTCTACACTATAGTTCTTAATTTTGGAAGTTAGTTCTTATAGTTACGATTATGAATTATAGACAATGCGGATAAAATAATTGCTCCGTCATAAATAAAGTAATGACATTTGAATAGAAAGCTTAGGTGCATGACTTTTCTCTGTCAACCACAGCTACCAGAATCAAAAAAGCAAAGTAAAGAAACGTTTGATATAAAATCAATATTTAACAATAACAGATGTTTTATTATTTTCTTAGAATTATTTGTGAATAATGGCACTTACTGCAAACAGAAAAACAATGAAAAATTTACTTCTATTCTTTAATAATTAGGAATTTAAGCCTGTCTCCATAAAAAACAGTTCGTTAAGTACGCATGTTTTTTGTAATAAGCCATGCATTTATTTACATTAGTAAATTTTAAAAAATTGGGCTTGTTCAAAATTTTAGCTTTGTTTGTTTAAATTAAAACTAGTTAGTTTAAATTAAATTCAAATGCTCTCAACTGTTTATTTCCACTTGCATTTTCTTCATTCCACTTGAAAAATTGTTTATTAACAAACAAACCTTAACAAAATATACAAGCCTTTTCCACCTTTGACAATACATAGTTTTTTTTTTTTGCAACTTTACAATATACACTTTTTTCGACTTTATTAAAAAGAAAATACTTTTTTAATGTCTTACCGAACATTATAATTTGAATTTATCTTTTGTAGACTTCTTAAAACCCATTAAATGCCAAATTTATGTTATAAATGCTACATTAAACATTTTAGACGGCTCTGTATGGTTTTCTATTTTATAATTTTATGATTACAATATTTTTCTTCCCCCCCTTCCCCCATCTTGTTCCACAAAACACTATTATTCTCTACAAAAATCTAAGATAATTGACATCAGGCATCTTAGATCGTTACTCTAAAGTGCAGCATTTATATGTAATTCATGATCACAATTTACCGTTCAAAATGTAGTAGTTTTTACAGGTTATGTTTGAAATTACAAACAGGATACAGACTTATTTACAAAATTAAGAAAACAAACTAGCCTGTATTGGAAATTCTCCATTTTCTAAATAAAGAAATATATTTCTTCAAAACTTAATATTTTACGTAGGAAAAAAACGATTTAATAGCTTCATTTATAGGCAAGATCTCAAGATAAAGATCAACCAGTCTCTAGTAAAAACTAGTGAGTATTAAATGAAATTGTTAGACTAAATTGTTTAGCTAATTATTAATGCTAATTTAATAATATTCTTAGGCTATATTAAAATTATATTTGTATTTCAGAATTAAATTATGATGTTTCTAAAGCTATTACACTTTTGAGTCAAGTCTTTATAATAGTACTAGCCGCCTTTGGCGACCAGCCGGTTCGCCAGTATTACCGCTCGCTAAAATTTTCAATTAAATATTTTAAGTAACTGGTCTCTTAATAGATTCTCAAACAAAACATTTTTAATCTTCAAATTTTGATAGCCATACCAAACTTATACTGTTGTTTAGATCGTTTCGTTCAATTTACTATATATATTTTGCTAATTTTTTTTTCATTTCCGGTAAAACTTCAACTTTAATTTAAAGTGGAAATGATGAAATTGCAATTAATATAAAGATATTTTTTAATAAAACCAATCGTTTTATTTTATTTATCATCTTTATTGTCATTTATTTATTATTATTATTATTATTGAATATGAGTATTGCAAACAGAATCGCTCGGTATTTAAGTCTTATGTGAACTACAAAATTTTTTTCATAATTTATGTAATATCTCAAACAATAATTGAACAAAAATTACTCAGATTCAGCATAAAATTCAGTTTTTAGTTTTGCTTTTAAAAGGATTGAAATGAAATCAATAATAATATTTTGTTCCGGCCTATAAATATATTTCAAAAATTATGAAGTCTAAATTTAATGCAGTAATGTATCATATTCTGAGAAATATTCTAGACACACCAAATTTTAAATAAATGAATGAATGTTTCTATTTTCCACGATCAACTAAGACTTATTTATGAAGTTTTGAATGTTAAAAATTTAGAAAAACTCAACATTTTCATAATCTTAGGCCAATTAATCTTGAGAAACCTGCGCTCTGATTGGCGTATTTTCTTTGAAACGATCGATGGAAAATCTAAAATTATCCTTTTTTTATTGAATAGTGATATTCAAATTTTCATAAATCAGTCAGTTTAAGTGATTAATTTAGTTGGTTGGAAATTAACTCTTTTTATTTAAAATATTTGTGTTTCAAGAACATTTTATTAATCGTGTTTTCCACAGCAGAAGCTTTATGCAAAATCAAAAAATAGTTATTTATTAAAGCATTTATTGAATCAAGTTACATAAAATATAATGATTTTCCATTTAGACCATTTTAGCAGATCTGTCTTACTAAAGTTTTACAAATTATCTGTGTGGCCCTGATTTGAATGAATATCCTGTTCATATTAAACAAAACTTGCCTTAAAATAAAACTGATTTATTGGATTAATAATATAGAAAGTGTGAAAGATCATAAAATAATTTTTCTTGAATTTAATTTTCAGAAAAAAACAATATTTCTTATTTGTTTCATTTCCTACAGACGATTTCATTTCCAAAAAGATTTAATTTTTTAATTGGAGCTTTAATCAATGTAATGGCAACACTTAGAAAAAAGCTATTTTTTTCCCGTGAATGCGAAACGTGCTCGTGCAGCTTAAATTTTATTTTTATTTTGTAGGAAAAAATATGTTGGAAAAATATAGTTAAAATATTTATTTAAAAATTCATTAAAAATTGAAATTTACTTTTAAGGTTAAAACATTGGTATCATTTAAAAGATAAATTTTTGATCTTTAACTTGATGTAAAAATATTTTTTGTGTGGTAATTTTTTCGGAAGTTATAGTTCGGATATAAATTATTTAATTTTTAAATAAATAAAATTCTAATTAAAAATTCGAAAAAATAACCCCCAGGTGCACATTTTCGACCTCCAAGGTATAGACATGCCAAATTTAGTAGCTGTAGGTTGAATGGTCTGGCCTGTAGAGCGCCAACACACACACACACACATTGAGCTTTATTATAAGTATAGATTAAATGAAATTGTTAGACTGATTTTTACAAGATGACAGACCAGGCCAAGTAAAAGAAAATAATCCAAATTTAAACAATGTCCAAGGTGTAACAATCTCTTCCATATATTAGAGAAATTTTTTTAAAAAAATTAGAATTGAGTTTACACACATAATATTCTACATAATTATACCGATTAGTATTGTTTTAAATTATTTTTTATTTTCAGATTTTTAAAGATTTTTACTCTTATATTGCATTATGAAAAATGTATATTATAATTTCATGAAGTTAAATTTAATAATACAGTTTCCAGAATTTTTCCTCTAAAAATCTTAGATAGGCTAATCAAAAAAGTTTAAAAACTCAAAAATAGAAATTTTTGTTTCTATTCAAGAAAATGTTTAATAATTGTAAGAATTTCCTTGTCTTTTATAAGGAAAAAAAAAACTCTAAAACATTTTTTTAATCTTCTTTATAGATTCAAAACGTAAATTCATTTATAATTTTTTTTTGGTAAATTTTGAGAAGCTATTGACTAACAATCCTTGAAACGTCAGAAAATTAAACATTTGAATTTTCTATGTTTTATTTATTCGGGTACTTTTAACGCCAAAAAAACATAAAAACTATTTGGAGTTTCTCAATCTTTAATATCAAAAAAAAAAAAGCATGAATAAAATATTTATGTGAAATTTTGAAGTCCAAAATTTAGTTTTTATTTTGCTAATATACGAATCATAGTAGGCGCTTACCGTTTTGCGTGTCGAAGATGGTTTATAGAAAAGACTGCTTTGAGATATGAAGAATGCGGGTTGGGAACCAAATATAACCACATATATGACGTGCGTGCAGAATTTATGATATAATCTGTTAACCTGAGTCAAATAGTTTCGCGTTGTTGATGATAGGTCATTTTTCAATTGTTGTCTTCATTATTATATCCGTTCCTGATATAATTCATGATTCGCTTCAAAATGGCATAATGTAACAAATACAAATCAAATCACTATGGATATCACAAAAAGGATATAAATTAATTTCTGCTGACACACGCAGTAGTAGATTTTAGACCAAACAGGTGATTGAATGATTACGTGCAGAGTAGAAAAAAAATTTCCATTCCTCCTGGTTATATGCGTTATTCTAAACTATATATTCTTAGGTTATATTAAAATTATATTTGTATTTCAGAATCAAATTATGATACTTCTAAAGCTATTACACTTTTGAATCAAGTCTTCATAACAGTGGATGTCTGATAAAAGATTACAGTATTTATAATTTACTAGAGTTATAAGAGCTTAAATCCTAACAGGCAATGAGTTCTTTATTTCTAATTTTGAAATAAAAAACTCAATTAAATAATTTCCAGAAAAGTTGACAGTGTGATTGACATGTGATTTACGTTCATCTGTCTTAGAAGTACAGATTTGACTTCTGAAAAGAATGCCTTTTATATTAGTTTTTTTTTTGTTTTTTTTTTCCAAGAAATTCAAGAATAACTTATTTCTACATATATTTATTACATATTTTATTTTTAAAAATATACATATGAATTAATCAGTATCACAAACAGTTATTATAAATTTCAACATTATCATTATGCAGAAAAGGAAAAATCAAAAAAGGATAATTTTTATACCTGTAATTGCTACTTTTTCAATAATTTTTCATAAAGCTAAACGTAAATGCTAAATTATATACATTTAAAAAAAAATCAAAATAAGATTACCTACTTACCTTGCCATTGCTATCTTTCCTTTAAATCTGTAAAACTGTAATAACAAGATAGATAAAACCTATTAAGGTATAACAAGTCTCGACTTTTTCCAAATCAAAAACGTCAGCAAATTTCACAGAACTATAAAATCTTATGATTTGTCAGAAAGTAATGTCAATTTACAGAAAATTTTGTAATCATATAATGAAACAAAACATCAACATAATTAAACCATAATATAATCCTTATGCAATTAAACAAAACAACGATTTTTACCACATTTTTTTGATCATGAAAAACCACGCGGCAGAATATTTATCGAGAATCGTTTTCAGCTTCTACAATGAGTCATAAATATTTTATTGTCGTTGGAAGAAATGAAAACACATTAAACTTTATTTCATTCTGCTCATAATCCCTTTTCATATAATATCAACTTTTACATACTCAGTTGGAAAAAAAAATCTCTTTTAATATTGCTGAAATAATGAATATATGATATTATTTTTACAGTACTGGAAATATTGGACAATATCATATCTTTGTGCCATTTTAAGCTACTAGAAATGATTAAGAATGTTCTGTTTTATGTAAGGATAATTTTATTCTTAAGCAGATTCTACTTTGAATAATATAGCACGTGCACAAGCATGCTTCTCGTTACTCTAAGAATTTTCTGATTAAAATAATGTGCGCATTGATTTTACATTTGTTAATTAATGAAATTATATATATAACAATTACACTAGCTACACTAGAATGATAGTATGTTTGTTGACTCATATCATTTACTATTTTAATAAGTTTTTATTGAATGACATTTTTTTCTGTCTGTTTTCTGTTCGGTACAAATTTTACAATTGATTTTAAACTGACCTCCCAGTGAGCTAAAGAATTTGAAAATTTAAGCGCATTTCAGAATTGAATAATAATGCAATATTAACTCGCTTTCTTGTCTGTTTGGTACAAATTTTACCACATTTAGTACAAATTTTGTCCATTGGGAAGTTAGTTTAAAACAGATTGCAAAATTTCGCATTAACAAGAGTTATAAAAAGAAAATAATTATTTAAACAACATTTACCATGTTTTCAAAACTTATTAAAAATATAAAGTAATTTCTTTTAGTTATACACAGATTCTAATCACAAGTTTTCAGAAAATCTCTTTAGGTTCATGAATTTGTACGGGAATAAGAGAACTTATTTTGTACATTTTAGTCTGTTTTAAAATATTAATTTTTTTCATTTAAATAACTTTTCGAATAACGCCGTAAAATCATGTCAAAAGAAGTAATTTATTTGAAAATACAATCCAAAGAAGATAATTCATTTATTTGCATCTTGTTAAAAATTTTATCCAAATCATCAAGAACAAATAATATTAATCTAAAAACAAAAAAATCTCTTGCTTTAGTTGCTTTGAAATAAAAAGTAAGCTTTAATGAACCTGTAAATTTGAAATGGAATAGTTTTTCAGAACTTCACTAGATATCGCTACGAATGCTTATAATGAGAAAGAATGCAAAAAGTAACTATTTAGTATCACTCTTTTTTTTTTTTAATTTTTTCCTACATTAGTTGTATTAAAGTCTCCTTTGGATGCAAACAGGGATGAACTCGGTCAAATGACGTTAATATGATTAAACCATAGTATTTTTTTTAATTCTGTTAATTTATATTTAAGTAAAGCAACTCTGTTTCTATAGTATTAGTTTTCACAATTTCGAAAACCAATCTGAGATATTAAAAGGGAGCTTAATTATCTTTTGTCAATACCCGGATGTATTATATTGACCATCTCATTCACCAGATAACAATCGAAGTGATTTGTCTTTCGGAATAGATATACAGCACTTGATTTACAAGAAGAAGCCGAAATAACTTTATTAGCCTTCGAAAGTGTCATAAATGAATCATCACCAGGCATTAAAATAAAAGAACTCGAATTTTTAAATTTACTTACTGGTTTGCGATCTAAGTGGCTTTTGAATATCCGTACAATTAAATCTACGATCGCAAACTTCAAGTTATTGCAGCGGCCAAACAGGCGATAAATGACTGTTTGTTTCGCCATCTGGCGATAAGCATCAATCATACCTATGGAGATGAACTTTGCTCTCCAACGAAAACCAGTGACTCACTTCCTGGCTTCGCCGGCTTGCTCCGAACTTCTGCCTCGTGCTGGTCGATGGATATACGGCTAATGTATCATGAGCTATATTTGTTAGTTTAATTTGTAATTAAAATTTATTTTTGTTATATACATGACTGGCAGTTTTTATTAATTAGAAATGTTTTAATACTTTAATTTAAAGTAAATTTGGCAATGCGTGTTAAGCCACGCACCAAACTGGTGACCCGCATTAGCACCCACACACGCTCGCCATAACGCTTGGCGCTATTCAACTGGGTACCGGCCCATTAAGACAACAGTTAATATTACATCACCACTCAACATCCATATCGTTCGCCACACCTCCGTCTCACTGGAGGGAGAGTACTGTGGTGAATAGCATATAAGCCAGTTAACAACTACGCTACACGAGCGTACGCTTTTGTATCCTGGTTTAGTTACTGGACTGCTAACCGAAAGGTCCCAGGTTCTATCCTCACGCATCGCGTACCGCTTCATTATCATGTGAGAACATTATTATTTCTTAAGTCATTATTTGTCTTATTTAAGTCTTTAACCAATTTAAACCGGTTTGAAACAGTCACGAAACTTCTCTTTCGGTCTCTCTCTCTCTCTCTATACATATATATATATATAATTAAAATTTCTTTAAACTTTTATTTTTAATTTTTCTAGCTGGTAAACAATGTTTTGGAGCTCGACCGATTTTGAGATGAAATAACAGCTATGATGTCATAGTTCTACGAGAATCTTTTAAAAACGCATCTGCTGTCAAAGAAGCATACATAATAATAATGCAATACTGGTAAAAGCAAATACAAAAAATATATGCGATTAAAAGATGACGATGATAATTTCCATTTATGCTTTATTCATTGCCTACGCGATTTCGAGCTTCAAAACCTCCTAACCAAAACAACATCATGTTCTCACATGATAAAAAGTAAAAAACTAAAAATGAAATCTATGATCGCAAATTTTAAGTTGTCATGTTAGAACATTATTATTTTTAAGTCATTATTTGTCTTAATGAATTTAAATCATTAACCAGTTTAAACCGGTTTGAAACAATCACGAGATTTCTCTATCGGTCTCTCTCTCTCTCTCTCTGTTTCTCTCTCTCTCTCTATATATATATAGTGACAAACGCCTGATGACGAGCGCCATCTGCTGGCCAACAGGTGTTGATGCTTGTTAGACGGAGTGCAGACGAGACGGGCCTGAACGAAAGTCAAGACGTGTGAGACGAGACGGGTCTCTGAACGAAAGACGCAACGTAACATGGGAATTAATCCTGCGACGTATTCGACGAAATCTATTTAATGTTCATTTCTTTTATGTTAATGTAATTGACCGTCCTAAATGTAATTAAATGTGCGTGATTCTAAATAGTAGTGATTCCTAAGTCCTAAAAATATGGGGGTTCGGCCCGTATTTTAATGAAGACCGGCACATAGACGAAAGAAGAGCCAAACAGGAATGAAATTTGACGTACTACAATAAACCTTTTGGATACCAACTTCTTGTGGACTGACGCAGTGTGGATCGACGTTGAAGAAATTGTGAGTACAATTTTGATTTATTCTCAAGTATGACATTTCTTACACGAGCACGAAAGAGCGACTTACTAACTTTAGTAGACGAATTAGAACTAACGGCACCACAGGATACCAAAGTGCGACAGTTAGTTACAATGATAACAGAGTCGAAAGACTATGACGAAGAGTTCGTAAAAAACTTACTTTTAACTATCACTCAGGAGCGCGAAAGGTTAGATGCTGAAAAAGCCGAAGCCGAAAAAAATGAGGTGAATATACTTTGAAAAAGTTAGAACTTGAGTAAAAAAGTAGAGAAAATACTTTAACTGTATAAGATATGCCTAAGACTGATATATTAAAATTGCTGAAGAATTATGATAATAACGGAAACATAAGTGTTTACCTTTCGTTATTTGAGAAACAAATAAGTAGGGCTAACATTGCAATAGAAAACTGGATTTCTTATTTACTCGGGTTATTAACATTATATATAGTCAATTTAATTGCTCGTGAACCTGATCCATCAGCTAATGACTATGATTACATAAAAAAACTGTTGCTTAAAAGATTTAAATTAACTTCCGAACAACTCAGGCAGAAGTTCTTTACTCACAAACGAGATTCTTCTTCATGGCGAGATTTCGGTTTTGAACTGAATAACGTTTTTGAGGAATAGATAAATTGTTTAGAAATAACCGATTTTGAAGATTTAAAGCAGCTAATGGTCGTTGACCAATTAAAGAGTAAAATACCAAATGACGTACGCGATCATTTTCTCGACGATCTGCCCAAAATAAAGAAAGTAGAAGAATTGGTTAATAAACTGGACGAATATGAAGCTGCACGAAGTCACCTTAAAAAGGAAACAAACAGAAATTGGCGTGTTTCCGAAAACAGAAGTAACTTTGATATCGCGAAAGAAGCTAAAAATTCACCATTGCCGTTCGTTCGTGCTCAAAAGAATTATGCTGATGATAATTATTATAACAAGAGTAATAATAAATGTTTTAATTGCAATGAGGCTGACCATAAATCAATTAATTGCCAGTTTAGAAACAAAGGATTGAAATGTTTCCAATGTGGTAGCTTTGGCCACAAAGCCAGTATCTGCCCGCAAAGAGATTTTAAAGTGTCTCTCTCTAATAAAGTGTATATTCGTAACTCTCCAAAAACTGTAAATAAGCTTAGTAAAAATATTGAAATAAATGGTGTAAATTGTGATGCATTAATTGATACTGTAAGTGATATTACTATGATTAATTATGATTTTTATTTGAAAATTGGTAAACCTAATTTAACGACTGATAATGTGAAATTAGCTGGTATAAGTGGAGATAGCATTACTCCTCTAGGTTTTTTTAATTGTGATATATTAATTGATGAATATGTAATATCAACTAATGTGTATGTGTTAGAAATAATGCCGAACGAAATAATCATCGGCATGGACGTATTAAATAATCTAAGCTTTTCATTCCAAGAAAAACAAATTACCATTCATGGGAAAAAAGCTCAAATAAATTACACCCGGCTGGTGAGAAGCGAGGTCAAGGTCGTATCTCTATGTTCCTCGGAGCTGAAAAAGAGACAGACAGGCACCTATTTCTGCTGAGACTTGCAATAAAATAAATACACATCCTCTCCCATACTTCATTCATTTAGTGGATTCGATAAACTATGATGAAATCGACATGAGTCATGTAAAAAATTGCTATGAAAAAGAACTGTCTGAGGTGCGGAATGTATTGGATATCACCGCTAAAGAGAAAGCGAAACTACACCTCGATGCTGGTAAGTGGAAAAATGAAGCAGACGAAGTACGCTTGAAACTGTTGAAAAAAGAAAAAGAATTAGCCAATGCTGAGAAATAAGCGAAAACATCTGATATTTTGAATCAAGATCTTCAGAAGAGAGTTTCTTCACTTAGTGCTGAAAACGAAGATTTATCCAAGCAGTTGGCTGCAATAAAGAAAAAACTGGATGATGAAACTTTAACTAGAGTAGACTTAGAAAACAGGCTACAAAGTGCTAGAGAAGAATTGGCTTTTAAAGAAACTGTATATCAAAGAGAAATTACTGAGACAAGACATTTGAAAGAAACAGTAATCTCAGAATTGAATAGTCAACTGGCTGAAAAATTTTGAGTAGAAGCTAGCTGACACATTAGGCGAATTACGAGGGCAAATTGAAATAATGCATAAAATTTTAATACCCATTCTATCAAAACTCTCGATAACAGACCCTACCAAATGGTATAAACATGTTGCATCAGTGCAGAAAATAATCAATAGTACCGTTTCGAGAAGTACAAAGTTTACCCCGTTTGAGCTTTTAACTGGAGTAAAATTAAAAGATACAACTGATTTACGTTTAAAGGAAATATCGGAAGAAGAATACACAAAAGCAATGATGGAAGATCGAAATAATATGAGAGAAGAAGCAAGGGAAAATATTTTGAAGATGCAAGAAGAGAATCGCAAAAGTTTCAACAAACGAAGAAAAGTGGCGCGCATCTACAAACTTGGTGAATTAGTGGCCATACAACGGACGCAGTTTGGAACTGGACTCAAACTAAGATCAAAGTTTCATGGACCGTATCGGATTGTTAAGGTTAAACCTAAGGATCGTTATGACGTGGAAAAAGTTGGACGTCATGACGGACCAAATACAACTTCCACAGCAGCTGATTTCATGAAAGCATGGTCTTCAGACTAAAAGAAAAAAAAT